>APFE030174281.1:0-15013 GCA_000404065.3 Pinus taeda | reverse complement strand
TTATTGGGTATAAGGATGGTTTAAAGGGTTATAAGCTTTGGAACCCAACAACAAGGAAGGTTGTGTACAACTGAGATGTGGTGTTCAAAGAGGTGAAAGATGTTATTAAAAATGAACTCCAACCAAAGGAACCTTAGAAGATAGAGTTTGAGCTAAAGGAGGAAGAATCAGACTCTACAGCAGAGGAGGAATCAGAAGATGAAGAGCCACAAACTCCAGGTGTGAGAAGATCAGTTCGAGAAAGAAAGCAGCCAAAAAGGTATAGTCCATCTACTTTCTGTTCAAATTTTGCTTTATTTATTACTGATGATGATCCGAGAACTGTGAAGGAAGCAGTAGATTCAGAGGATGGAAAACTCCAGAAAGAGGCCATGGTTGATGAAATCACATCTTTGCACAAATGAGGCTTGGGATTTGGTGGAGTTGTCTGCTGGAAGGAAACCCATTGGCAGCAAATGGGTGTTCAAGAAGAAGACAAATGCAGAAGGGAAGGTGGAGAAATACAAAGCTCGGTTGGTAGCAAAAGGTTATTCCCAGGTCCCGGGAATTGATTTTGGTGATATTTTTTCTCCTGTTGCCAAGGTAACTTCTATTAGATTACTTTTATCTGTTGCTACTACTTTTGATTTTGAGGTAGAATAGATGGATGTGAAGACAACATTTCTTCATGGGTATTTGGAAAAGGAGATCTACATGAAGCAACCTGAAAGCTTTGTTGTGAAGGGTAAGAAAGAACTGGTATGCAAGTTAAAGAAGCCTCTATATGGGTTAAAACAGTCACCAAGGATGTGGTATCAGAAATTTGATACATTTATAGGGGACTTGGCTTCACCAGAAGCAAAGAAGATCACTGTTTGTATTTTAAATCGATTGGTGACCGTGTTATTTATCTGGTCTTGTATGTGGATGATATGTTGCTCATTGGAAATGACAAAGAACTTATCGAGGATTTGAAGACCCAACTGTCCTCCAAATTCGACATGAAAGATCTTGGTGCTGCAAACTATATTTTGGGCATGGAAATTAAAAGATATCGGGCAAAGAGGAAGCTCTGGTTAAACCAGAAGAATTATGTTGAGACAATATTTCATAGGTTTAATATGTAGGATAGTATATCGAAGAATGTTCCTATTCCTGTAGGTGTAAAGTTATCTGCTGAACAGTGTCCCAAGACACAAGAAGAGGAAGAGGATATGTCTCGTGTTCCATATGCAAGTGCAGTTGGTAGCCTGATGTATGCAATGGTCTGTACTAGAACATACATTGCACATGCAGTGGGAGTATTGAGTAGGTTTATGTCAAAACCAGGGAAAGAGAATTAGATAGCAGTGAAGCAGTTTTTAGGTATTTGTGTGGCACTAGAGATTATGGTTTGTGCTACCAAGGAAGACCAGGATTGGACAGAGTTTTAGATATTTGTGGCTTTTTTGATGCAGACTCGGCTAGAGATTTGGATCAGAGGAGATCTATAAGTGGGTATGTGTTTAACCTATTTGGAGGTGCAATCAGTTGGATGAGTAAGAAATGATTTGTAGTGGCACTATCAACTACAAAGGCAGAATACATGGTAGCCACTCATGCAAGCAAGGAAGCAGTTGGTTGTAGAGATTCTTTTCAAGTATGGGGCTAGTAAAAGGATCTATAAGGATAGACTGTGACAGCCAAAGTGCAATTTTCTTGGCAAATAACCCTGATTATCATTCAAAGACAAAGCACATTGATGTTTAGTATCACTTTGTGAGGGATATGATAGAAGACAAAAAGGTGTTGCTCGTAAAGGTGGACACTTTGAAGAATATTGCAGATGCATTGAAAAAATCTGTGAGCTTTGAGAAGTTCTCTTGTTGTAGAAAAAGAATGGGCGTTTCAGTGCTAGAAAAATGATTAAGCTCTCATGTGGCCCCTATGGAAAGAAAACAACAAGTGGGAGAATGTTGGGTTGTGTTATATTCTTTCCACGACTGACCTACGTAGTGAACCAACAGGTTAGAGGGGGGGCGGAGCCCCCCCAGCGTTGCACTGATTGTGCAGTGGGGGGGTCACAGTGGGGGTGAGAGCCCCCCCTATTTGGGGGTTTGAGGGGGGTGGGTAGCTGCCCTCTATGGGGTTCAAGGCAGCGCCCTGAGAAATTTTTTTTTGGACTCTATATTAGGTTGGGTGAACCTACCTATTGTTTTCATTCCATGGTTTTGGATGCAATGGTTTTCGATCCATGGTATTGGATGCTTCGACCTATATATATATATATCTGTGTGTGTGTGTGTGTGTGTATTGTAACATTGAAAGGAATATAATGAAAAATCAAGCTGGTAGTCCCAGTTTTGGGATTTAGGGGAAATCTTTGAGTATATGTGTTTTATGTGTTATGCTCTTGCATTGTTTATTTTCTATGTTTTAGAATTCATATGTAGGTAATTTCTGTACGGGGTTAAAACCTACAAGTAAAAAAGGAACCAAAGAATCTAAGAAGAGAGGAATAAAATTATATCTCCAAAGAATTGAATTTTTAGGAAGGAAACTAGTTGATTCTGGGAAATACAAGAATATTGTAGATATCTATGCCTCTCCCCCATCCCTTTTCTCATAAATATCATCTCATGGAATATAAGGGGTATGGATATCCCCCTCTAAATAATGTATTCTCTAGTTGAGGATCCAAGAGGACACCCTGTCTATAGTGTTCATCCAAGAAACCAAGTGCTCCGGTTCATATTTTGACAAAATAATCTCTTGTGTTTAGGAAATTTCCAAGACTATCACAGTGGATGTTAATGGTGCCTGAGGAGGCCTAGCTATTGCGTGGAATTCCACTCAAATTAGTATAGGTGAGCTAGATCTACACACGACTATGATTTCTATATCTTTTCATTTTCTAGGAACAAACTTGCATGGTTTTCTAACCAATGTTTACGACCCTCAGATCTTGTCCAAAAAGCTTGCAACGCTCCAATACTTAAACTCTCTTCAATTGAAGCTAGATAGCCAAATGTGGATAATAGGAGGAGATTTCAATATTATCACCTCCCTAAAGGATAAAAAAGGAGGGATAAAACACATGGAAACATAATCAAGAGATTTCAAAAGCTTTATTGATGAGAATGATCTAGTAGATCAATAAATTACCAATGACCTTTTCACATGGAAGAATAAATGATGGGGAAAGGCTCAAATATCATCCCATATTGACCACTTCTTAGCCTCAGAACTTCTCATCACAAATGAACAAGAATGTATAACGGATATCCTTCTAGCTAGAGGTTTTGGCCCATGTACCTAGCATGGCACAATCTAGGAAAACTGCTCAAGAGACCATTCAGCTTTTAATAATTCTAGCTCATCGATGCCATTATTATCAATAAAATATAACCTTGATGGAAAAATGCAAGACCTATAGAGGGATATAAGATATATGTCTTCCAACAAAAGCTAAAAAAAACAAGACCCATATAAAAAGATGAAACAAAGAGGACTTTAACAACATATTTTAGGAGAAGCTTAGATTAGAAAAAGTAATGGAAGCTCTTCAGCAGGACATTATTACCAATGAAAGGACTAATGACTTAGAGGAAACAAATATTCCCTTATCACAAATTTGGAGGAGAAATACAATAAAGAAGAAATATATAGGAGACAAAAGTCTAGAATCAGTTGACTCAAAAAGGATAATGAAACACTTCCTTTTTCCTTTTCTTGACTATCCAACACAGTTCCAACAACATAATCAATTCTCTCAAACTGGACAATGGAGTCTGTATTGAAAACCAGGAGGAAATAGAGGACACCATGGTGAAATTCTACTAAGATATTCTCTCAAATTCCTTTCCCTTTTGACAAATAGCTATCAAAAAGATAATGGCCAACATCACCAAGATGGTGACAAAGGCTCACAACACAACACTGATGAGACCAATTAATGAAAAATAATTCTAAGAACCCTTCAGCAAATGGCAGATGGAAAAGCTCCTAACCATATGGATTTACTATTTCCTTCTTCAAGCATTGTTGGCACTTCCTGCATGGTGAGGTCCTCAAGATCATAGAAGAACCCTGTTCTAGTAGAAGAATCCTACCTATTCTCAATGCTACCTTCATAATGTTAGTGCCAAAGGAAGAGAATGCAACCTAACCAAGAAAATTCCATCCCATAGTACTTTGCAATTTTATATATAAACTCATCACCAAGGTCATATCCAATCGTCTCAAGCATATTCTCCCCCTCCTCATCTCACCTAAATAAACATGATATGTTAAAGGGTGGCAAATCTAGGATGACATTATCCTGGCCCATGAAACTATGAAATCTGTAAATCATCTTAAGAATTCAGGCATGCCATTAAAACTTTACTTCTCCAAAGTCTTTGAAAAATTAAATTAGTCATACAAAAAAGCCTTCTTCACTCCTTTGGATTCTACGAGGATTGGACAACCTGGGCCATCTCCTTAATCTCTTCAATGTTCTTCTCAATCCTTGTCAATGGCTCTCCTTCAAGCCCATTCACTCCCTTCTACGGCATATGACAAGGAGAATCTCTCTCCCTTCATCTTTATCTTAATGGTGGAAGGTCTAGGTCGATGCCTAAAAGCTACCTGTAGCAAAGATTTTCTAAAAGGGTTGAACTTCATGATGACTCCCCCATAACGTACCAACAACTTTTGGATGACACTTTCCTCATGAACCACCCTTTAGTCAAATAAACCAAAACAATACAAGATATCCTTAACCTTTTCTCTGATGCTTCGGGCATGAGCATAAACCATGAAATATCCTTGATCTTGGTCTTCAAAACTCCACTAATAACACAAAAAAACATCTACAAAATCCTAGGCTTCCTAGTTTCCACTCTGCCATTCAAATGCTTAGGTGCTCCTCCCACTAACTCTATAGTCAAACACTCATCATGGTGCAATATCCTTAACAAACTAAATTGACACATGGAAAACTAGACCTTTCGGTCCATAAACATAGTTGGAAGACTAGTCCTCCTTAAATTTGTGTTCCAATTCCTCCCATTATACCTTTTCTATGTTCTAGCTGCTCCAAAATGGATCCTGAAAAGCATTAAATCTCTCCAAAGAACATTTCTCTGGGGAGGTTATAACCTCAAGTAAAAATGGCCTCTAGTCAAATGGGACACGGTATTCCTCACAAAGGCAAAAGGAGGTCTAGGCCTATGTGATCCTGAACTTGTCAACAAAGTCTTGGGAGCTCAAATATGGTTGAGATGGGTAAATTACTCCACAAGGCCATGGGATCATATATGGCACCAGAAATATATCAATGAAAAAAATAAAAAAAATCTTATTTGCATGTCATCCACCCTGCAAGGCTCACTAATATAGAACATGGCCAACTCCAATCACATTATTCTAGGAAATAAGAAATGGTCAATCTTCCAGGTTCTAGGAGGACTCTTAATAATAAATCCCAAGAATTTATTCTATCCTTCAACTCCCATAAATTAAAGGCAAAGCTAAACTCGAAGGCAAAACCCAAGTTAGACACTACTAGAAGGAGGAAGACACCAAGTCTACCAGGAAATGGATAAACCTAGATAGATGGCAAGAAGAATACTGAAAAGAAGACTCCATTCCCCTCTGGATGGAGCTTAGCAGATGGAAAATAAAAAGAACAAAGGGATTAGGCACCCTTAGATGGGGGTACAGACTGATAGGATCCTTCTCCACTAAGGTAGCTTACTTTCTAGCTAGACTAGCTTCCCCGACTCATCTTGATCCTCCTTAGAAGGAACTATGGACATCGAGTCTATGGAACAAGCTTACCACATTCTTATGGTTGGTAGCTAGAAGAAGAATCCTCACCTGAGAGAACCTCCTCAAAAGGGGATTCATAGGTGCACCATGGTGTTGCATTTGCAAACAACATCCAGAAACCATTGATTAACTATTAGGCACCTGTGATCTAGGTAGTAGTCTCTGGATAAAAATCTCGATTAGCTTCAACAAACTTGATATAGATCAAGGAGATATCATTCATTCACTCAAAAATTGGTCCAAACACCCCTTTCAAATCCCTCTCTTCAACAAAATGTGGAAATTAACCCATGGGATTCTGGTTTGAGCTGTCTTGAAGGAGGATAATCAACACATATTCAATGAGAAACATAAATATCTTCACAACATTTGGCTTCTGCTTCACAAGAAACTTGAAGAAACAATATTCCTATCTAATTTTTATGCAAAAGATCTCCCCTCTCTCCCTCAAGAAAATTTGATCTTCAACTAGTGGCATTTCTCCTTCCCTCCCACCACTCTAGTTCCCCCTCACCCACCCCCTTCCTATGCATCCTTGATTCTTGGACTCTTGCTCTAGACCAACACTTTAAAATAAATTTTAATGGCACCTCAAAAGGCAACTGAGGGGATGCACGATTTGGATGTGAAATTCGAAACCACAAGGGGGAAATAATAAGCATCTATTTTGGATACATAAGACATGAAAGCAACAGTTTTTTGAAATTGTAAGCTTTAAATCAAGGTATCCTCCTATCCCAACACACCAGTTTCCTCTCTCGTTCATGAAGGGATTCATAGTTGATAATCCATATGGCCAAGAGGCTTCAACCAAGCTCCTTGCTGAAATCCTAACCCTATAGGAAGGTATCATCTTCTCCCATGTCAGGTGAAAATTCAACTCCCTAATTGACTTTTTAGCCAACAAAGGGATCAAGGAACGTCTACCAATTGGGGAGGTTCCTTGAAATTCCCCCCCACTCCCAAAATCGGGTTTCCAAATGTTGTGAATTGGCTCAATAGGATCTCATACACCCAAATCCAGGTGTTGGATGACAAATATAAAACATTTACTGCCTTCATGAATAACACCCACAATTCACTTGGTGTGGGAATGTGGTGATGCCACTGGCATGCCTTCCATAATGTATCAGATCTAGATAAAGGAGTTAGTGACAATCCCACCCTTCCTGGACATTTAAGGCACATGAAGGGCTAGTACATTTTCCTTGCCGCCTAGCGAGAGGATCACAATGATATAATGATTAGGTTCGACAACAATTGGCATTCATCTTTACAGCTGCTCAAGGTTGGAAAAGGAGTTTAGGCTACAATATGTGTTTCTTATTTCTTTGTATCTATAGTGCAAGAACGAGGTCACTTCCACAGAGGAGGAGGGGAAGTAGAAGGCCTCCCATTCCACCCTGGCATGAATAGGGTGATGAACACTACGATTGTAGTATCCCTCATCGCTATCCTGGAATGGTGGGTGAAGCAAAAGAGTAGGATCTCAGGGTTACATTTGACCACCTCTGGCCACTAAATAATCTCCTTGGTTGACACTTCAGAGACAAGGAGGATGCCAATATTTTATTGGAGGGTAACATGCTCGATGTGAAATTTCATTTGCACCACACCAAAGCAGCCTACCACTGCACTTCCAACCTTCTAGGCATGACGTTCCAAGGCTTTGTGTAACTCCCCTTCACTCTCTCCAGCTCAAACTAAAGCCCACCATGACAAGCCTCGTAGCCCTTCCCAAAGGAGTCTAAAGGCTCATTGATCTCAAACATATTTTTAACCTAGCCCCATAACCAATTTCATATCTTCCTAAACTATCACGTAGGTAATTTCTCTCTTTCTTAAAGGGTGGTGTTTTATTCCCCCAATTGTCAGGACCTTACTGGGTTTATGAGGACCTGCTAGGAAGGTGAAGGTACAAATCCCTTCCTTCCTTATTATTTTACATTTTGGTCTTTTTTCATGTATATTTTTTTATCAATTTTTTGCAAGTAAAAAAGTTTTGTTGGAATTGCAAGTTCATATCGTGTGTGTGGGTCAATTGTTTAATTATTTTTGTTTAGAGAAATTACCAATTAAGTTAGGGTTATATTTGTTTGATTCATTTATCTATGTACATGTCACAATATCATTTAATATTGTTATGGTTAAAACATTTTAAATAATATTATTATTTTACATTTTGGTCTTTTTTCATGAATATTTTTTTACCAATATTTTGCAAGTAAAAAAGATTTGTTGGAATTGCAAGTTCATATCATGTGTGTGGGTCAATTATTTAATTATTTTTGTTTAGATAAATTACCAATTAAGTTAGGGTTATATTTGTTTGATTCATTTATCTATGTACATGTCACAATATCATTTATCCACACAGAACGTCAATTAGAAATTATCAATTATATCATTTAATATTGTTATGGTTAAAACATTTTAAATAGTCTTATTATTTTACATTTTGGTATTTATTAATTATTTTTGTTTAGAGAAATTATCAATTAAGTTAGGGTTATATTTGTTTGATTCATTTATCTTTGTACATGTCAAAATATCATTTATCCACACAGACTGTCAATTAGAAATTAGAAATTATATCATTTAATATTGTTATGGTTAAAACATTTTAAATAGTCTTATTATTTAACATTTTGGTCTTTTTTCATGTATATTCATGTAGTCCACACAGATAGTCATCATTTTGGGCATTGCCACATGTTCAAAAACTACTTCAAGGTGGCCCATTGCTCCAAGTTAGGCCCTCATGGGAATTGAACCCTACTCAATGGTGAAAAATTCATCACTTTCCACCATTGGATCCAACCCTTTTGGACTTTAAAATTAAAAGACATTAGGGTGAACGTTGATCCACTTATGTGCGCACATGTGACAAGGCCATTTAATATAATCTCTTAGGGTGGAACCACATGTTTGACCATTGCCTTAAGGTGTCCCCACGGCTTCATGTTAGGCCCTCATAAGAACTAAATATTTCCCAATGATGAAAAACTCCTTACGTTTCATCATTGCATTTAACCCCTTTGGGATTTTAAATTGAAGCACGTGGGAGTGTTCTTTGATCCACTTATGTGTGCACTATTCACAAGTTCATTTAATATGATATATTTAGGTACAACCATACATTTGACCACTACTTCAATGTGCCCCGTGACTTCAAGGATATGCCCTCATGGGTATTGAACCTTTCAATGATAAAAATCTCGTCACTCTAGTCTTGTTGGTTTAGATCAAGCAGATGGAATAACTAAATGTTATCCCCTTCACCTAGTTTAAATTCCCATGAGGGACATGTTTACTTATTGTGATAAGGCTCAAGGAGAGGCTCCCCCTCCATCACGATGTCTCGGCTCTTGCTTAGTCATAAGTTCCTTGTTAGGTAACGGCTTATGATATGCTAGCACTAGTCAAGGGTTTATAGTGGCACCTATTGAATTTGGACCTAGGTCTTGTATGGGTAATCCCAATGAGTTACCAATTCCTCTATATCTAATAAAAAATAAAAATAAAATCTTCTCACTCTCCACCATTGAATCAAACCCCTTTGGTCTTATTTATTTATTTATTTATGAACATTGTAATGTATAGCTTTAACTTGCATTGAGAGGCGCTCTACAACCTAGTAAGGAGAGATGTTGCGTTGCAACGTCCGTAAATGAGTGTAAACATTTAAATGTTAGCTCAATATGAGAAAAATATTATAGCATCAAATAAAAATAATAATAATAATAAAACATAATGTTGAGTCAATTAAAAATGAGAGAAAATCAAAATAATAAATCGAATCAATTCAAATTGTGATATTGTAATTTTATATTTATTAATAAAACTATGAACAACATTTTTCAATAAAAAATCATGATATGCATATTTCTTTTTGAAAAAAATCAAAATAAAAATAGTTCAGGATGGTAATCATGATATTTCATATATATATATATATATATATATATATAATATATATATATATATATATATATATATATATATATATATATATCTATATATATATATATATTTGATGATCTAAATTAACATAATGATTCAAATTCATATAAAAATTCATATTTACTATAAATATTTTTTTCCTGAGTTTTTATATATATATATATATATATATAAAAACTCAGGAAAAAAGATTTATAGTAAATATTGAATTTTTATATGAATTTGAATATATATATATATCTATATATATATATATATATATATATATATATAATATATATATATATATATAATATATATATATATATAATCACATTAAAAAAAGAATTATAAAACATGTTTAAAAAACAGGGTATATTTCAAAGTGTTGAATCCATATATACAATAAAAAAAGCATTCTGAACAACAAATAGATGATTTAACCAAAAATAGTTTTGTTGGATTCTTGTCAAAAACTTTGAAACATATAATAATTAGACAATGCTTGTATATATTATCAGTGTTTTAATAAAATGAAAATAAGAATATTCTTTATATGTTTCTGTGAGAGAGAGAAATTTATAAAAGTATAAATAATATTATTAAGAACAAGTATAGATCCATCATAACTTTGAATCTACTAAGCTTTGAGAGGAATCAAATTTGTCAAGATGCAAACTTTCTCTCAAGTTTTGCACTACAATAGAGGTTTGTATCTTAAGAATTTTGATCCCTATCGACATTTGGTAGATCTGAAGTTGAGATGGAACTATGCTAGCGTTTTAACTTATTTTAAATTTTTTTGTTTACATTATAATATTTATTAAATTTTATTTTTAAACTTTTTAACATTGTAATATCCAAAAGTAGTTTACAACCTAAAGTCTCAAGATTAAAGGAAATACAACTTATCCTATCGTCCTCATCGAAGCACTTCTTCCCCCATTAAAAGCATGACAATGACTAGGTATATTATGTATAAGAAGAGATTAAACAACATGGTTTTACTTCTATCACTAGAAAAAACCACCATATTTGGCTCAAGTGAGGATGGCATAATGATGCACCATCTTGACTTGCCCATTGGAGGATAAAGGAGAAGATAAATTTGAAAAATAAGGATAATATTTTTTTTTTGTAAATTAAAACACTTATATTTCATTAGAAAAATAAGGTTACAGAGTTATACTTTTCACATTCCACCCAACAATACATATCAAGAAATTGAAATATCCAAACAAACCAAATAAAATAGAACCACAGAGTAGAATTCTCACTCTATTTTATTGTTGGGTTGTGTTATATTCTTTCCGCAACTAGCCCACATAGTTAACCAGGGGGTTAGAAGGGGGGCAATGCCCCCCCTTCGTTGTGCTGATTGCGTAGCGGGGGGAGTCACAGGGGTTTTGAGGGGTGCAAGTAACCCCACTCTATGGGGTCTGGGGCAACACCCCGGAAAATTTTGGTTTTGGACCCTATATTAGGTTGGGCGGACCTACCTATGGTTTTGTGCATGTTTTTCGCACATGGTTTTGGACGCAATGGTTTTCAGTCCATGGTATTGGATGCTTCGGCATGTATAAATATGTATTGTAACATTGAAAGGAACATAATGAAAAATCAAGCTAGTAGTCTTGGTTTTGGGATCCAGGGGAAAATCTCTATGTATATGTGTTTTATGTGTTATGCTCTCGCATTTTTTATTTTATGGGTTTTAGAACTCATACGCAAGTAATTTTTGTACGGGGTTAAAACCTACATTTGGTATTAGAGTTGTTTTGGCTTCAAGGGAATGCCTTTGTTACTAAGGGGTTTCGCTTGTTCGTGTGGTAGACACTATTCAGTGGGAGATCTGCGAGATTGATTCTGGTGGTTAAAGAAGATGGCGAGCAATGGAAAAATAGAGATCGCAAAATTTAATGGTCAGAGTTTTGAGTTATGGAAACTCAAGATGGAGGATCTATTGGTGGATAAAGATCAATGGATCGCAGTAGATCCAGGTACTAAACCAACGGGAGAGTTCGATGAAGAATGGAAGAAGTTGGATCGGAAGGCAAAGAGCACAATACAATTATGCGTCTCAGATTCAGTATTGTTGAATGTATCAGGGGAAGCTACGGTGAAGGCTTTGTGGGACAAGTTAGGGACTTTGTATCAATCTAAGTCTTTGGTGAATAAACTATTCCTATGGAAAAAGCTGTATAACCTGAGGATGAAAGATGGAGACTCGGTGATAGAGCATCTGAATGCATTTAATAATGTGGTAAGTCAGTTAGCATCTGTTGATATTAAAATTTCAAATGAAGATAAGTGAATTAATTTGTTGTGTTCTCTACCAGATTCGTGGGATAATCTGGTTATTGCAATAGGTAGCAATGCAACTTCCTTGCAGTTTGATGAAATAGTCTCATACTTGCTGACTGAGGAGATCAGATAGAAAAATATGGAGAGCCAAAATGGTGATGTCTTGTCTGTACGAGGATGGTCCCAAAACAGAAACAAAAATAAGTCATCGAGTGGGAGATCTAAATCTAGAGGGAGATCTAAATCTCCAGGAAAACATGTAAAGGTGGTGTGCTGGAAATGCAGAAAAGAAGGGCACTACAAAAAGGACTACAAATCTAAATATCCTTATAAAGGAAAGGGATTTGTTGATGCTCCTTCTACTGAGGTTAAAACCACCTCAGATGAAGGTGGGGATGAGTACTTGGATTCTTCAAGTACACATGTAGATCATGAGGCATGTTTGATTGACTCAGGTGCATCCTTTCACTTCACTCCCCATAGAGAGTGGTTCTACGGGTATGAGAAATATGATGGTGGTGATGTCTCCTTAGGGGATGATGGGAAGGCTAGAATTTTTGGTTGCAGAAAAGTAAAGTTGAAGTTGCAAGGTGGAAGGGTTAGAACACTTCTGGGTGTTCTACATATTCCTGCGTTAGCTAGAAATCTGATTTTTGTAAGCAAGCTGGATGATCCAGGTGTAAAAACATTGTTCGAGAAGGAAACCTACAAGATGGTTCGGGGAGCACTGGTACTGATGCGGGGAGTTCGGATTGGAGCTCTGTACAAGTTGCAAGGTAGCATGGTTGTTGATGGGTGAAATAGTTTTGTGGTTACTAAAAGTGGAGCAAAAAATCTAGTGGTCTCTGGAGAGAAGATCATGTTGTGGCATCAAAGGCTTGGACATATTGGAGAGAAGGGTCTTCAAATACTTCATGGTAAAGGTATGGTAGAAGGTATGAGTAATAGCTCTTTGGATTTTGATTTTTGTGAAAATTGTGTATATGGGAACCAGAATCGGGTGAGTTTCCCATCTAGTGGTAAGAGGGAGAAACAGATATTAGAGCTTCTACATAGTGATGTGTTTAGACCTATGAAGGTTCCATCACTGGGTAAGTCTGTATACTATGTGTCATTTATAGATGATTTCTCAATGAATACATGGATATATTTCCTTAAGGAGAAATCTGAAGTCTTTGATAGGTTTAAATAATTTAAGGCTATGGTGGAAAACCAGACAGAGGAGAAGATATAGGTGCTAAGGACAGATAACGGTGGAGAGTTTTGAAGTAAGGAATTTGAAGAATTATGTAAGAAGTGTGGTATATCATGGTAGAAGACTACTCCATATACACCTTAGCAAGGAGTTGTAGAAAGAATGAAGAGGGCGTTGATGGAAAGGGCAAGAAGCATGCTTAGTGGTGTTGGGTTAAGACAGGAACTCTTGGCAGAGGCGATGGAGACTGCATGGTACCTGGTCAACAGGTCACCTTCATCAACATTGGAGGATAAGACTCCATAAGAGGTATGGACTAGCGAGAAAACTTCTCTTTCACATTTGAGGGTTTTTGGATGTGATGCATATGTACATGTTCCAAAGGAGAAAAGAACAAAGTTGGATAATAAATCTGAAAAGTGCATCTTTATTGGGTATAAGGATGGTTTAAAGGGTTATAAGTTTTGGAACCCAGTAACAAGGAATGTTGTGTACAACCAAGATGTGGTGTTCAGAGAGGTGAAAAATGTTATTAAACATGAAGTCCCATCAGAGGAACCTGGGAAGATAGAGTTTGAGCAAAAGGAGGAAGAATCAAAATCTACAATAGAAGAGGAATCAGAAGATGAAGAGCCACAAAATTCGGTTGTGAGAAGATCAATTCGAGAAAAAAGGCAGCCAGAAAGGTATAGTTTATTTGCTTTCTGTTCAAATTTTGATTTATCTATTACTGATGATGATCCTAGAACTGTGAAGGAAGCAATAGATTCAGAGGATGGAAAACTTTGGAAAGAGGCCATGGTTGATGAAATAACATCTTTACACAAAAATGAGGCTTGGGATCTGGTGGAGTTGTTGGCTAGAAGGAAACCCATTGGAAACAAATGGGTGTTCATGAAGAAGACAAATGCAGAAGGAAAGGTGGAGAAATACAAAGCTTGGTTGGTAGAAAAAGGTTATTCCCAGGTGCCGTGAATTGATTTCAGTGATATTTTTTCTCCTGTTGCCAATGTATCTTCTATTAGATTACTTTTATTTGTTGCTGCTGCTTTTGATTATGAGGTAGAACAGATGGATGTGAAGACAGCATTTCTTCATGGGGATTTGGAAGAGGAGATCTACATGAAGCAACTTCAGGGCTTTGCGGTGAAGGGTAAGAAAGAACTGGTATGCAAGTTAAATAAGTCTCTGTATGGGCTAAAGCAGTCACCAAGGATGTGGTATTAGAAATTTGATACGTTTATACGGGGACTTAGCTTCACCAGAAGTAAATACGATCACTGTGTGTATTTTAAATTAATTGGTGCCTGTTTTATTTATCTGGTCTTGTATGTGGACGACATGTTGCTGGTTGGAAATGAAAAAGAAATTATCTAGGATTTGAAGACCCAATTATCCTCCAAATTCGACATGAAAGATCTTGGTGCTGCAAAATATATTTTGGGCATGGAAATTAAAAAAGATCAGGTAAAGAGGAAGATCTAGTTAAACCAGAGGAAGTATGTCGAGACAAGCAGAGGTTTAATATGTAGGATAGTAAACTTTTGAAGCTTCCTATTCATGTAGGTGTAAACTTATCTGCTGAACAGTGTCCCAAGACACAAGAGGAAGAGGACATGTCTCGTGTTCCATATGCAAGTGCAATTGGTAGCCTGATGTATGTGATGGTCTATACTAGACCAGACATTGCACATGCAGTGGGAGTATTGAGAAGTTTTATGTCAAAACCGGGGAAGGAGCATTGGACAACAGTGAAGTGGGTTTTCAGGGATTTGCATGGCACTAGTGATTATGGTTTGT
>APFE030174269.1:0-12397 GCA_000404065.3 Pinus taeda | reverse complement strand
GATTATTGATACTAGATTTACTAGATTGGTTTCTCTGCTCTACTCCATGGAACTATGGGCATGAGTGCCTATGTACCATTTTGGATCTATCATTGGAGGGATGTTTATACTTTCCTATGCTATCATTCACTTTGGGTGATGGGATTCTAACTAGTCAAGCTCATGGCAGTTAGGTTTTGACTTCCTCTGCTTTGTATCAATGATCTTTTGGTAAATTCATTTTTTTGTGTTATTGCACTTCTATTCATTTGCAACAATAGCATATTAGATAGGTTGGGTGGCTAGCTATGACCAATCTGACCTCTAATACTCACTTGGATAATGGGATCACTGGGTTTGACTCCATGACCAGTGGGCCTAATTTTAAAAAATCCTCCCCTTCTCAATTCATCGAGAAGCTCGATAAGATCCTAAAGGTGGAGGTTTCTTCTCCTCATGCCAGGTTGTGTGCTCTTCAACTAGCAGAGAGGAGTCTTATGTATTAGTTTATGGGCTTGTGGCACTCCCCCCGATCTGTTCATCTATAAATTGAAAAAAATGGAAACCCTTAATCCAAGGGGAGATCACCTCCTCCTTCTGCAGAAAAGGGTTTTTCACTTTTTTCTTTGAAAAAAATGGATTATGATATGATCCTCCATAGCAACCCATATTTTATGGGTGCCCAAGGGCTCTATTTGGATCTTTGGAGCCC
This sequence comes from Pinus taeda, assembly GCA_000404065.3. Classification (NCBI taxonomy): domain Eukaryota; kingdom Viridiplantae; phylum Streptophyta; class Pinopsida; order Pinales; family Pinaceae; genus Pinus; species Pinus taeda. The sequence continues at coordinate 11,706 of APFE030174269.1, read as the reverse complement.
TAACTTTAATCCTGACTGTGATTTTCCCTTTGTAGTCCTAGTATTGGTTAAACTTCCCTTTTTCCCCTCCATTGTTGGAATGATGCTACCTTTAGGAGCGTCAAAAACACCTTGGGAAAATATATTGATTGTGTAGAGCTCCGTGATGGCCTCTTCTCTTATGCTTGAATCTGTGTGGAGTTAAATTTGTAAAAGGGTCTCCCTTATGCAATCAATATCAATCTTGACAATTGTTCCCATATCCAAGAAGTCAATTATGACCATCTTCTCTTTAAATGCAAAGTTTGCCACATATATGGAAATTTTAATAAAAAAATTTCCAAAAATAAATAGGAACATGAAATACATGGAGACATAGGGAATAGTGGAAACAAACAAGGAAAATGCATGGAGCTAATAAACAACAACCTCCTCTCAATAAATAACTAAGAGAAAGAAATACTGAATGGAAAAGGATAGAATTCTCAAAAAAATAAATCGGCTGGAAGTAGGGAAGGGATGATCAAATATGAAAATAAAGGCATAAATGGGAATATGTATGAAGCTCTAAAAATTTAAGAAGAGGAATGGGAAATCCTGCAATAATCCCCCCTAAATCATATCAACAAATAGTTCAACCTATCCATCCAAAGCTAGTATTAGAACCAATGGATGAGTCCAGACACAAGGAAGACGAAGTAATGAACCAAGTAGATGTATCTAAAGAAGAAGAGGAATTTCTCTTGCCAAGGGAGGTCATTTCAGTGCCAACATTCACAAGATTAGTTGATCAAAACTGCGAAGTAGGAAAAGTAAAATAGTTTGAATGTCACACACATAGAATGGGAAGGAAAACCAATAGAGAAGTTCAAATTGAAAATACGGAAAAATAGAAATAACTTGGCCATCAATCCACCTTGTATATATAGCTTGAAGAAATGGGTACTAAAGGGAGCAAGAAAGGCTCTAAGGGAATTGGGTCTGAAAAGGGAATGGTTGAAGTTAAATATCTAATAAAAAAATAAAGGCCTTTAGTGGCCCTACTCTAGGAGACCAAAATGGAGGACCATGAGATCCTCTTAAGGAACCATAAGTTATTTAATGGTAGTGGCATCACTTCTGTCAATGTTAGGGGAGATTTAGGTAACTTTTGCACCCTATGGGGATTCTTGTCAACTCTAGCTACTAAACTCCTTCAAGTTGACACATTGGTTAACTACCTCCTTTCTAAATCTCTCGTATAGTCAGGTATGCAATTTGATCAATGTATATATTCTTGTTCATTTAAGATAAAAACAAGAACGTTGTGCCTCTCTTCTTGGCCTTAAAGAAATAGAATTTGGATCATGTAGCATCTTTGGAGGGAATTTTAACACCACCTTACATAATTGGGATAAAAAAGGGGGCTCCTGCATAAGAGATCCATTTCAAGAACAAATGGAAGACTTCATAAGCCATCTCTAACTAATGGATATGAATCCTTCTGGCCTTCACTATACATGGAATAATAAAAGAACTAGTATGGGCCATATAACTACAATTTTGGATATATTCCCTATTTTAGATTCCTTTCTTGCCCTTAACCTTAATGTTCACGCTTTTATTATTCCCTAGAATGGTTCGAACAATCACCCTATCAAGATGGAACTATCTCCCCCTCTTAATTATGGTCCAATCCCATTTATATTCACCCCCTTATGGATCTTGTCCCTGACCTTCCATGATTCGGTCTCCTTGTTGTGGCAATCCTGGGTTGATGAAAGTCCAATCCATGTTTGGGAGAGAAAGATCAAAGACTTAAAGTGAGTATTAAATCTTGAATTGTTGTCAAAGTTTGATAGACACACATCCATTCAAGCTATGGAGCAGAATATTACACAAATTCAATCTTCCATGTAATTTGAGCTGGTTACAAATTAATTATTTCTCCAAGAAAAAATAATGTTTGCAAAATATCACTCCCTATTAAAAGAAGAAGAAGAGTACTAGAGGATGAAATACCAGAGCATATGGCTTCAATATGGTGACATAAATACTAAATTATTTCATAAGCATTCCGAGAATAATGAAAGAAAAGAAAAAACATCCAAGAAATTATTGTGCAGGGTGTTGAATTTGATGATTTCCAACAAATTAAGGTAGAAGCTCTAACACATTTTAGCAGCCTCTAAAGTCAGAGGGACCCCCCATTAGAAGAGGCTAAGTCGTATATGTTAAAGAAGACCCCAAAGCTAAAACATTAATACATGAACCACCGATTTATTTTTCAACCCATTGAGGAGGAAATAAGTACAATGTTTTTTTCATTTAGCTTAGATAAATCCCTTGGACCTGATGGGTTTTAAGCTCACTTTTATCAACATTTATGGGACATTATTAAAAAATATTTTTGCAAAATGGTCACATGCTACTTGAAACAAAATTGCATAGAAGGTGGCATAAATTCATCATTCTTGGCTTTAGTCACTAAGGAAACCAACCCCTCTTATTTTGCTATATTTTTTCCTATCTCCATCTATAATTTTCATATAAAATATATCGAAGATATTGATAGAAAGGCCTAACATACTCCTCCCAAAATTCCTCTCAGAAAACTAACTAGGATTTGTACCCGGGAGATAGATCATTAACAATATCATATTGGTTCAAGACACAGTAAACTCTAATTGGATAAGGGCTAACCAAGGAATGATTACCAAAATCGAATGGCCAATTCTTTTGATAGAGTTAGGCACAAAATTCTCTACAAAGTAATGTACAAAATGGGTTTTGACACCATTTTCATCCAATAGATCAATCTTTGCATAGGATCTCCCTGGATCACTCCGTTGGTGAATAATAGAGTGTCTAGTTTTTTCAAGGCCTCCTGGGGACTCCACCAAGGCTGCCCATTATACCACTTCTTATGCATTCAAATGGTTGAGACCTTGAGCCATTTTCCTAGAGATTGAATGCTATAATGGCCACCTTCCTAGTCTTCGTTATTCTTAAGATATAAAAAGTGCCAACCATTCTCAATTTGTAGATGACACTATCCTCCTTGATGGAGCTTCATTTTTCATATCTAGAATATTAAAACACGTTTTGGACAACTTCCTTTTAGCCTCTAGAGGTGTAGTATACCTAGGGGGGATAATATGGGGTACAGAGTGTTATAGACATTTTTGGGCACTTCAACCCCAATCGTAGATGTCCATAAACTGAGGGCTCCTAAGTCCCTAAAAGTGTTGCTTCACTGCCTAAAGGAACAAGGTCAACTGATTACATCATCTCCCAGAAGTTCTCCACTGAAAACTGCTCATAAATGGTCAAAATTGGACCATATTGAAAGCTCAATGTAGAGGGTGCGATGCATATCACCTTCCCAATGTACAGGGTGCGATGCATACTGATTTGCTCCTCTGTAGGGTGCGATGGTTGGGAATATGGACAAATGGCAGGGACAAAAATGCGAGGTGGAAGATCATGGAGTCTTCCAAAAGCTTCCGCTCTGACACTTGCCTCTCTATTTTTAACCAGGGATGAGTAAGAGATCATCATTCTCCAAGTGGAAGCAGGAACTATCAGAGAGAGGACACTAATCAAGATCCCAGAAGATGGCTCACCTCTCTGTAGTTATCTATATATGGATCCCTCATCACAGAGATCCAGAGGCTGGAATTTTGTATCTTATAGAGACGTGTTGTTGGTTTTCTGGTGTACATTCATAGTGTTGGGTGATCTAAGCTTTTCTTGAGGTGAAGAAGGGCTTCTTAGCTGGAGGATGATGCTGGGTTAGAGCACATGGTTGTAATCCTCTTGCTATTTTTCATCTGAATAAAGCTATTCTTGTTTCCTTCCATATTCTTGTGTACTTGTTTATATATGCATGTATATGGTTAATACACATCTGATCCTGTATTATTTATGAATTTAGATCTTTATTTTTGCAGGAAAGAAGGAAGCCAAGAAGCCTAAAGGGTTATTGTCTGCTAGTGTCTCCTTATTGTAGGTTCATGGATTGATTCAGAAGGAGAAGATCATTGTGTCTATAAATCCTAGTAGCAAGCATAATTTTATCAATGTTAATTTGGCAAAAAAATTGCAAGTTCCAACAAAACACATTGAAAACACACGGGTTGATAATGAGGATGTTCAAGTTTATAAAGATTTGAAGCTCTCTATGGATAATTATGTGTTGCATTGTGATTTTTATATTTCAGTTATGGATAACATGGATTTTCTTTTGGATATCCTTGGATGGAATCTGTGGGTACTATCAATATTAATGTGTAGAAGAAATTCATGAAACTCTGGTATAAAAAGAAGAAAATTACATTGCATGATATTTCTATTAAGACCCAAGCAAAGACTATGGAGGCAGAAGCAAAAATCTCTAATGACATTGACACATCAAATGATGAGCCTTTAATGGTCGACAACCAAACACAAACATCGAACCAAGTACCAGAAAAAAAGGGAGAATCCAAGGAGGCTGAAGCAGAAAATATTACAAGTATTGATACATCAGATGAGGACTCAATGGTTGAAGTAATATTGGAAGATAAGAAACAACAGCAGGCACCACAACATGAACTAGCTACCAATTGGGCTCCATTAGGTGGTGAATTAAAGAAATATACACCATTGGTTAACACTTTAGCATATCACCACCCACATCACCCCGCAAGAAATCAAACAACAAGATGGAAACAAATTAGCCACAAGGAAAACAACCCTCGCATGACAGATAGAGAGGGGCAACGATCCACCTACTACACATCAACACAGAAGAGCTGATAGGGTCAACTTCCATCTCAAGTGAGCGAGGCACCAGCTAGATCGAGGGTTCACCTTTCTCCATGATGGCTAGATGCACGTGCATGCTACCAATGGACTACTCTTTTGATTAGATCTTATTATTTGTGTTCTTCTTATGTTTCGGGGATGAAACATGTTTAAGGGGGGTGGAATGTAGTATACCTAGGGGGGGTAATATGGGGTATAGAGGGAGGTACCCAAGGGAATAATGTAATAATGGGATCAGCCATAGTAATAAATAAGGTGGTTAACCCGTATCATGTAAGGGTCCACCACAAGTAGTTAGCAATAATGTAATAAGCCCATGGTATTAGATAGATGGTATTGAGGGAACCATGGTAATGACCCATGGTATTGTATGTATGAGGCCTATATAGAGGCTAGAGACTCCCCATTGAGAGATGTCAAGGAATATGGTATGGACGAGCATATGGCTTGTCGATTGTTCTCCTTCCTTAAGGAGTGAATATATGGCGTTGCCCTACCTTAAGGGTTTTGATTAATAAAGAAGCATTTCTATCTATATTCAGATCTGGTTATTTCTTGGGTATATTTGTATTTTCTTATATTTGCAAGTCGAATTTATAATAGGAGGCTTAACAAATTTTGTAGGGTCTCAATATTTATCATGAAATAAACCAGCAACCAAGAAAAAGTAAATTGGAGAGGTTTTTGGTTTTAGCACCGACGAGAGCTGGAAGGAATTCAAATATTTGGGCATCCCTATTTGTCTTAGAATTCATTTTCCTCAGGCTTGGAAAAGTGTGGTATTGAAGGTAAAAGTAAAACTAGACTCTTGGGGAGCTAGATGTCTAAATATGGTGGGATGTATTGTCTTAATAAAGGATGTCTTGTTTGCAACTCTCCTGTATCAATTTATGCCCTCTTAGCTCTCCAATATATTCTTCAATGTCTGGGAGAATACATTAGGAAGTTTCTCTAGGAAGGTGGAAATATTCCACTAAGAAATTTCATTTGATTAACTGGGCTACTATGTGAGCCCCAAAATTGCATGGGGGGTTCGTTATTCATGATCCCAATTTAATGAAATAGGCCATTGGAGCTAAGTTGGCATGGAAACTCAAATATCATCTAGATACATGGTGGGATCAAGTTCTTAAATATATTTTTTCCTAGTAGATTAATGGAAGATGAATTGATCCATTTCAGCCTTTGCATCAAGGATCCTCTATTTGAAAGCTTATCTCAATTCCGACTAGTCTTATAAATAAAAACCTTAGCTGGACTATGGGAAAATATCTAAAATTCATCTTTGTACATACTCTATAATGGATCACCCACTTCTTCAAGAATTAAATGTCTTGCGCCCCCCAAAATACTTCTTGAGCACTCAAGGAATGGTCATGATGGCCCACATCTCCCTGTGGGGTGATTTAGGTCATTGGATGGGATGGCAATTTGATGAAATTCCCAAAAATCTCTTGCCTCTTCTGGAGATCATGAAAGAAAATATGACGGGTTGCACTCCTTGGAGTTAGCAAGTTGAATATCAATTGGCATGGAAGTATTATGTTTACATCGTCAAGGATGGATATGAAGAACTATTATTTTCCATGAAAGTATCCCCGAATTCCTCTCTGTGGAAAAAAAATTGGAATAACAATACTATCCCAAAAGTTAACACGTTCTATTGGCTTCTCACTCATAAAAAAATATTGACCTCTGAAAATATTAGAAAAAGGGATATTCAAGGCCCTTCTCGCTGCCCTTTATGTGAACAATGAGAAGAAATGGTAGTCCATATTTTCCTCTCATGTACTTATACCAAGAAGGTTTGGTTTGCAACCCTTTGATCTCTATTCTCTCATACCAGGTGACCTATAAATCTCCTTTCCTTTATCTCATCTTGGCATAAAAATTATTTGGGTTCACTCTACGAGAAACCTAATTTTAAATGGTTTTGGACCTATCTTCCCAAATATATTTGTTGGCAAGTTTGGTTGTTCCAGAATAGTTCCATATTAAAAAATATCAACCTTTCTCCAAGGTCAGCAAATCTAAAGGCCCTTTATCTGTGTATTTAATTCAATAGATCCAAATTAATTGCCTTAGATCCTCTCTTATATCAATATGAGCAGCAGTGGATGGATTCTTTGATTGATCCTTTGAAAAGTCTCCCCATTTCCAAACTTATTTCTCACTCAACAAAGAAGATATAGAAGATATGTCTCTTGGATGGTGACCCATTAGGGGAATTTTGAGGTCTAAAATGGGACTTCTAAGGAAAATATAAAATAATAGTGGAAATAATAAAATAATATTACATTACATCATCAAATTTTAGAGGGAAAAAAGAAAAAACTACTTTTTTCAACTTATCTCCCTATGGGTTTACTCAAATTTCAAGTAGAAACACTCGTTGGATGCATAATTTGATTCCTCATCCAGCGAGTACTCATGTTGCAGACTTTTGATGGAGCCTGCTACACGAAAAATGAGAAATACATGAAAAACGTGATCACAATCATGTTTTTTCATGTATTTCTCATTTTTCGTGTATGAAGGTCCATTGAAAGTATGCAACATGGGTACTCTTTGGATGGAGAATTAAAGTTTACATTCAATGAGTACTCTCACTTGAAATTTGAGTAAAACATTAGGGAGATAAGTTGAAAAAATAGTTTTATTATTTTATTATTTTTTAATATTTTTACCTTTTTACTCCAAAAATCGTGAATCATCACCCATGGTTGACATCATAATCTTGAATCATATTGGTTCTTATAAATTTTATTTTGGTTGTACATTTTTCTTAGGAGACCCATTTTAGAGGATTGAAAAAGGTGAAGAACTATTGGATTCTCCATTTTGATAGAGCCTCCAAAAAAACCCCAGGGGTGGTAGGAGGGGGAGGGGTTATCTATAATTTTGAAGGAAAACTAGCTATCAAGTACTCTTGGGGACTTGGGAAGAGGACCAATAATCAAGATGAAATGTATGACCTATTGCTTTGGTTAAATTTGGCCAAAGATAGGAAAATATCTAAGATATACATCCTGGGGTACTCTCTCCTCACTATTCAACACTTGCACAAAGGCTCATTTCCTAAAGAAAACCACCTCAAACTCCTTAAAAGAAATAATTGAGCATTGGATCACTTTCACCTTAAATCCATTTTTCACATCCTCATATATTAAAATATGGAAGCAGATAGACATGCTAATATTGCTTGACTTCTAAAAGTGGGCTAGAATAAATGACTCCCTTGGATGGAGAAATATACCATGATTCTCCCCCTTCCCCCCTTATTTTCAATGAAAACATATTGGTCTCATACGCTAAGGGTGTCTCTCCCATTCATTGGTCGAAACATAAGATTGTATGATTATAAAGGGTGGAAAATAAAAAAGGGTGTCATGGCTCTTGGGGAGGTGATCCAAGTGGATATTGGTGTCCACCCGCCTATTCCACCTAAACTCCCGCCACTGTTTCTTTTAGTTTTTCAATTTCCTTAATTGTAGCACAATTTACTATTTTGGGCAATTTTTCAAGTCGTGAACTTTCAGAGTCATTTTGAGGCCCTAAATGAGGTTTTTTTTTTTTTTTTTTTTTTTTTTTTTTTTTTTTTGGAGACATGATAACATGAGGCTTTGACTCATGTTTGCAACCAAAAGTTGTAATTCTCATATAGATCTTTCTAATGAGGTATTGTGGGCATCAAACGGAGATCATATGCCAAAGTTAAGACCTCTGAAAGTTGATGTACCAATTTACCCAAACGAGGTCCATAATTTTGGCGCTTCATCTCCCAGGGTTAGGTTTTTGGATGTTTAGGGTTATACATTGTTTCTCAATAATAAATAGGCCTTCAAGCCTCATTGTAACATAATTCAGAGGCATGTAGCCCCCACATATTTTCTCAGAGATAAGTTATCATCGTCCGAGCTAGTTTATTTCCATTCTATATGTAAGCATATTTCAGTTCTTTGATATTAATGAGATGAAGTTTAATTCTTGTTGCATCTTTGCATTTATGTTTATATCTATATTCTTTTGTGTTCCTGCATAATTTTGTATCAGTGGTATCAAAGAACTCTGCTCTTTTTTTTTCTTTGCATGTCCCCAATGAGGTCAAGGTATAAGGAGTTAGGGCTTGAATCGGTTGAACCTTTGCAAGGCCAGCCTCGCCAACCCCGATGACCTCCCATGGTAGAAGAAAATAAAGACGAGGGAACATGAGATCCCTTCAAAATATTGCTCCAAGAAGCCCTTTAGTGACAAAGGAACGTGGTTATGGATAACTTTCCCTAGATCCTTTGGTGGATGCCCACAGGCGACGCTTCTTCATTTGACAACCACTATGGAGGCACCACTCCCTTTAAGGTACAAGTCTTCCCATATTTGAAGGCCATATAGATGTAAACGTCGTAGATAAATGGTTAAATCTATTGGAAGGATTTTTTTCGGTTCATGATTTTTCTAGTAGGGATAATATTACTTTTACAGTCCTCAAAGTCACCCCCCACATCAACGAATTGTGGGAAACCTACTGTGATTAGAAGGATAAGAGGGAAACCTCATTGTTTTGAACCGCACCCACTTGGAACTCTTTCCAAGATGCCATCAAGGAGCAATATTACCTTGTTTGGAGCTATGAAGATAACTACATAAAGTGGACCACACTAAGGTAAGGAAGGAACCAAGACGTGTCAGAGTTCACAAATAGTGTTCATGCCCTTCGCATGAAGTTGGGTATCAATGATTTGGAGTGGCATCTAGTACTAATTCAAGAGGATCCTGGAGGATTGATCCAGGAGGATCATGGAGGATTGATCTAGGTGGATCTTCAAAAGTACCAGTGGCTTGGTAAAAGGCTCAAAACTAAAAGTGCAGAATCTAGATAAACTTAGCATCCAATCAAAGTGTTCTTCATCCTGATTCTAATGGTGTGAACGCCACTCAAATCTGAATCCAGATGAAGAAGTTAGAGCAAGTCAAAGTTCAAGTTTGACTTGTCCAAGTGGTAGGAGAAGATGACATGGAAAAAGTTCCAGTGAATGGGGAGGCGCCAAGTGGCAAGCTACCATTGGGTCCCGCATATCGCATATCGGGAAAAATAAAGGTCACAGGTCAAGAATAAGCCCCCAACAGTGTCGATTTGAGATTTTTGATATCGCATATCGCAAATCGCAGGTGGACAAGTGTTGAAGAATGGGCCCTGACGCAGAGAGATTGTGATGCAATCGCAATCCCAGAAACGGGAAGGTGTTTGCGATACGATTCTAGCTATGAGCACCGATTGCAATTTGTGATCGAGTGTTGGACACGATATTTCTATATGTTACATTATATATTCCGTCAGGACCGTGATTACCACAATGTATGGGTTAATGTGTTGATGGTTCAAAGTGTCGATTGCGATCTGCAATGGGGACCGCCAAATGCGATATAGTATATATTGTGTTCTATAAATCGGCGGGTCCATGTATCCCAGAAGAGCATGTTTTAATGGCTTTGGATTGTCCGCCAATAGTCAAAAGCATCAATAAACATGTTGCCTATCCTCATGCACAGTTAAATGGGTTTTTCTATGTTTGAATGAGATTTCACCATTATTATAAGGTTGTTTCCATATATCCTTCCGACCTGATTCTACCTGCCTAACTTGGTTATTATGTTAAAACTACTCGGGTTTTGAGGGATGTCGCCATGCTTTTATAATATATATATATATATATATATATATATATATATATATATATATATATATAATAATATAATATGACTGTTGTGTCGGAAAAGGCAAAGGGGGTCAACATAATAATTGAGAAGCACATGCACACAACAGACTCTGACCCTAGCAGCAGGTTAGACCTCGCCTTGAGCAACAGGGAGGTTCCGAGAGGTTGCAAAAGGCTCAATTATCCAAACTGGGAGTTTGGATAGGCATTTGTGCACTGTTTTTCACCAGGAGTTTAGTGGTACTGTTTGTTTCTAAAGTTGGGCTCTCCATTATTTGCCCATATTTCAACTTGGAGGTATAAGGGTTGTAATTGTTTGTTGCTTGTACTTTTATCTCTTTTGTGCCAATAATTGAATGAAGGCCTCCCCACTATTGAGCAGGGCCTGGAGATGTAGTCCAAATTGGACGAACTCCGTAATAAAATAATTGTGTCATGGTTTTTGTGTTCTTCTGATTATTTCTGCATTGTTTACGCGCTTTTAAGTTCCATGGTTAATTAAATTTGTTATATGTAATTCCAATGGATCTGTAAGTAAAATATCTTGGATCAAGTTTGGTATCAAAGTAGGTCTTTTTATATGTGAATTAATATGAGTTTATGCTAACCTGGAACAATCTTTGAAAAGGAGAATGAATGCTTAAATCCTTTGATCCTGAAGCAGGACATGCATAGCGAAGAAGAAACATGGCCAATGAAGAAGCTGTAAGAACCTGATTCCTATTATTAGAGCCTCAATCTATTATACACTAACAGATCTATTTTACTGTTGATTTGCAAGTAATAAAAGGAGCTTGCTGACCTTCTCACAAAGTTTTAAACATTTAACATCTTATCATTTTATCATAGCAACATAAATTAAGATGAGCATTCCATTGATATCAACTTAACAAGAGTAGTTCATGGAAAAATACCTGTTCCGGCGGTTGATGATGATAACTTTGTCGTATAGCTCCAGCTGAACACTCCTTCTCACCGACCCAACTGGATTTACCTCCCAGCCAACTAGGAAACAAATTCCTAGCCCAGGAAACCTCCACAGGTTCCCTAGCCCTCCGTGCCCAAGTCCAACCAGATATAGTGTGTCCTCAAGAAGAACATGCAAAACCAGATACAATACTTTCCTCCTCTCAAACCCAAGAAACCTCCATAGGTTTCCAAGGTCTCCCCAAAATCATAACAAGTCCAAAACAATCACAACCAACCCCCACAATCATAAGCAAAA
>APFE030174264.1:211668-296936 GCA_000404065.3 Pinus taeda | reverse complement strand
CGACCTTAGGGACTTGATCTTCCGACCTGTCTGTGTCTCCACAAGAGCTCTGAACTCCTGAAACCGCTTGAAGACATCACTCTTGGTCTTCAAGAAATAAATCCAGGTCCTCCTTGAGTGATCATCAATGAATAAAACATAATACTCATATCCACTCAAGGAAACATGAGACATCCGACCGCTCACATCAGGATGTATCAAATCAAGTATCCCAGTCGCTCTGCTGTCACTGCTGGGAAAAGGGGATTTGGCAAACTTGCCCATAGCACATCCTCTACAAGTATCAAAGTGATCAGTACTGAAATCTGGCATACCTGTAGTGATCTCCTGCAAGGTTCTCAAGGCTCCATGATACATATGTCCCATCCTGCGGTGCCAAATCTCACACTGCTCAGAACTACTAGCTCTGCTGTCGGTACTACTATTCAATGCCAAAAGGGGCTGGAATGCAAACCTGTACACCTTTGCATGGCGTACACCTATCACTCTAGCTGACTCAGTTGGAGTGCCCCTGGGATACATCAACACCAGTCCTCCCCTGAACAGTACCTCATATCCTCTGTCCTCCAAAGCTGAGACAGATATGAGGTTCTTCCTCATCCCTGGCACATAAAGAACCTCTGTCACTTTCAAGGGAAGTTTGGACTCCCTCTGAAATGTCAGTGTCCCCACCCCGACTGCTCTAACAACTCTGTCATCACCGAGTAGTACCTCTACATCAGTGTCACTCTATCAAAGCTCTAAGAAGTACTCACAGACTCCTGTCATATGACGTGAAGCCCCACTTTCTACATACCAGATACGTGTAGATGCTCCGCTAATCGAGGGAAAAGCCTGCTCCCTCTGAACCTGTATGGTAGGTGATCCTGCACTAGAGGACTCCCACATAGTGAATGCAAACTCCCGGTCAAAACGACCTGCAAAATCCTCAATCTCTGCTGATGCTGCCAAACTCTGGTCCTTCCCTTTCTTCTTCTTCTTCTCCGGACACACAACTGCATAGTGTCCCATCTTTTGACAATTCCAACACTTCACCTTGGAATAGTCCTTCTGTGTGTTTACCTGTTTATCTTTACCTTTGCCTTTGCCCCCACCACTGCTTGTGGAAGCCTGCTTCTTCCCTTTGCCTTTCTTGCCTCCTGCCACCAGTGCTACATCCTTATCCTGCTCAACTGGCTTGGCTGCCCCAAACTGACCTTTCCTGATCTCTGCCTGAATGCAATCATCCCAAAACCTCTCCCATGTGGGAAGGGTCTCACGAGCACAAACCCCATCAGCAAAGTTCATCCATGAACGGAGGAGGCCATTTACTGCAATCCGCACCAACTCAGTGCGTGGAATGGCCTCTCCAATCGCTGCTAACTCATCTCTCACATTAGTAATCTTAGTGAGATATCCAGCTGCACTATCATTAACCATCTTAATGTTTTTCAGTTTCTCCTTCAGAACCATTTTCCGGTTCTCATTGGTACTATGGTAGAGATTGGACAATGCTGTCCACATCTCATGGGCATTGCTCTTTCCTCTCATATGAGGAATGCAATGGTCTTTGATTCCGTCTAGAATCAGCCTCTTACCCTTGTTGTTCTTTCTATTATAAGCAGCCAACTGAGTAGCATCAGTAGGCACAACAACAGGGGTCTGAGTGGTATGCACCATGATATCCCAGACTTCTGCCTCCTCAAATATACTCTGCATTCTCTCCTTCTAAACGCTGTAATTTGTATGCCCATCCAACCTATCCTCCACCCTCAATCCCAATGACATCCTGCTGTCCTAAAACTGAAAAATAGCACTGCCATAGTAAAGATAAAACTGTTGTTTGTGAAAAATAAACTTGCTAGAATTTTCTGAGTGAAAAATCAGCAGGTTGTAATTTTCTGAGTGAAAAATCAGCAGGTTGTAATTTTCCTCCTTGCTGTCCCAAACTGCACTTTAGCACTCAAGCTCTGATACCATGTAGAAATTTCTCATTTCCAACCCCGGTTTTCAGTTTCACCTTATTTCTCCCATATAGTTAAATGCCCTTTCCCATATCCATACATTCAACAACTGAAAAAATAAATTTTTGCTAAAAACACAAATTCTGGAAATTTTACAGAATGCTGGAAAATGCAGAAATAAAAAAATCAACAGGTACAAACAGTCATTTAACACATTTGAACACAGTGATTTTTGGTCAATGTGACCCTGGAAAAACCGCCTACAACTCTTGGGGAAAACCAGTTCGAGAGCTCTTCTTTATTTCTGAAAATGCCTTTTTTATAGTGAGACATATTTCGCAAAAAGTCAGCAAGCAAATTTACAACTTATCTCTTTTCCCGTGCCTCACAGCAAACTGGAAATTACAGCAAACAAGACAGCAATAAATGTTGTACGGCCTCCTCAATTTTTGTGCCCACTTTCAGCCTTAAATGCTACTATACGGCTTGCACTAAATGCGTTGTACGAACTACAATAAATGCGATGTACGGACCTCGATTTGCGTGCAGAAAAAACATCAAACTGCTCCTCGATTTCTGTGCAAACCACTCCTCGATTTCTGTGCAAACCAGCTGTACGGATTTCTAGAAAATCCTGCCAAAATCAACCTTTCACTGTGTGCTGAACCAGCTGTACAAATCTGCTCAACTGTTGCCTTGGAATGTATGCCAAGATGTTGTCTCCTTCTCCTCCTTGTCCAGAAATCTCCCTTGCTCTCTTGCTCTCCTTCTCTCAATCTACTCATGAAAGAATCAATGACCTTTTGCCTCCTTTTCCTCATTTAATCTAATCCTAAGTGACTTTTGGGTAACCTCTAAATCCAATGGCTGAAATAGATTGAGATCTAGGGCTGAGATTAAATGCTCATTTAAATCTCACTTTTTATTTTTTAACTCACCCCACTTTAATAAACACCTACTTAGTCATTTATTTCCAAAGTCACTTTTCCTTTCTAATTTTACATTAACTTTATTAAAGTCACTTTAAAATTAGACTTTAGTAACTTGATCACTTAAAGTCACTTTTAAATTAGATTTAACTTTATAAAAATTATAAAGTTACTTTAGAAGAAAAATTAAATTCTTTTGGAAACTTTTCCCTAGGCCAAAGATCAAAGCCTTAGGGAACCACCTGTCCTCCGGTACCAAATTCCAACAGCGACATTACATTTGGATGGTGAGGCTCAAGGCTGGTGGTTCCATGGGCTGATTACACTTAGACACTCCACAGTGACGACATATGCCGAGTTCACCAAGAGATTGATGGAGAGGTTTGACCAGAGGGATCCAGAATAGCACTTTGTTGAGCTGACGAGACTCAAACAGACTAGGAGCCTAGAGACCTACATTGCAGACTTCTTGAGGGTTTCAGTGATGGTGCCAGATTTATTCGCGGCACGGAGGATCTACATGTGTGTTGACAGGTTAGCAAAGCCACTTCGGGGTCTAGTCAGATCCACTAGACAAGCCACACTTCAGGATGTTATTAGTAGGACCCGGGACTTACAGGATGCCTTACCTAGGACCCGGACACCTTACCCCCAGAAGCAGGCTTTCCAGCCTAAGGGGAAGGATGTGAGGATTCCGCCTCCAAATGGGAATCCAAGATGAGCACAGGTTGATGATGATGCCAGGAGGGAGTTGAAGAAGAAGCAGTTGTGCTTTACCTGTCAGGAGCCGTGGGCACCAGGACATGCTGGCAAAGCACATTTTATTGAGGTCTTCTCCAAGAGCAACGGGGAAGAGGATGAGGAGGATGATGTAGAGGCAGGAGATAGTCATGCCGCGCAGGATCTTTTGCCACCTCCACCACCAGCAGCAGGTGGTGCAGCTTTTGCACCAACCGGAGGGGCCCTTGCAACATTGCGAGGAGTTCCCAAGTATTTGACGCTACGCGTACGGGGGACAGTACGTGGCTAGCGAGTATCAGTTTTGGTTGACAATGGGGAAACCCGCAACTTCATCGATGCACAGTTGGTTGAGCGGAGAGGTATACAGACAGAGAGCTTCGATGGATTTTCAGTTTTGGTCCAAGGAGATCAGACCATGGTGTGTGCTCGTTATGTCCCAGAGTTATCAGTGACGATGGGCACCTACACACTGACTGACCATTTTTTTGTGGTCAATATTCTAGACACCAACATGATGCTAGGTGTTCAGTGGCTTATCACTCTAGGGAAGGTCACGACAGATTGGAAGGCCCTAGAGATGGAGTGAGATGATGAGAAGATAGGGAGCCATGAGAAGATACGGGGACAGCACACATATCCACCTCAGACCATTTCGGCTCATCGGATGGAGGCAGTCTTTCGGAAGGGAGACGTAGAGTGGGCAGTGGAGCTGCGTGCATCAGAGGCAGGGACTACAAGGCAGACGGTGCACCCAAAGATACAGTCCATCCTTGACCAGTATGCCACAGTGTTTGGGGAGATTCCGTCGGGACAGCCGCTGGACCGAGGGTTTGAGCACACCATTGAGCTTGAGCAGGGCATACAGCCAGTGATTACTACCCCCTATAGGCATCCCAAGGCCTATCGGGATGAGATTGAGCGGGCCATTCAGGAGTTGCTAGCTCTTGGGCACATTCGGTCGAGCACGAGTCCTTTTGCTTCTTCCGTGGTGTTGGTGAAGAAGAAGGACGGCACATTGAGGATGTGCATTGACTACAGGGCCCTGCACAAGAAGACCCTGAAGAACAGGTACCCCATGCCCAGGATCGATGAGTTGATGGATGAGTTGAGAGAAGCACGGTTCTTCTCAAAGATTGATTTGAGATCTGGGTACCATCAGATTCGCGTGAGGGAGCAGGACATTCCCAAGACCGCCTTCAGGTGTCACTATGGGCACTATGACTTTTTGGTGATGCCCTTCGGGCTAACCAACGCCCCAGCTACATTCCAGTCCTGCATGAATCACATCTTCCACAGTCACTTGAGGAAGTTTGTGTTGGTGTTCTTTGATGATATCCTCATTTACAGCAGGACTTGGGAGGAGCATCTCCAGCACATTGAGACAGTATTGCGCATCTTGGAGGAGCAGCAGATCTATGCCAAGCTCTCCAAGTGTGAGTTTGGGTTGACGGAGATGTTATACTTGGGACACATCATAGGGGTGGACGGAGTAAGGGTCCAAGAGGAGAAGATTAGGGCCATCAGAGATTGGTCGGAGCCGATGAACGTGACAGAACACCGAGGGTTCATTGGCATTTTTACTTACTACTAGAAGTTCATCAAGAGTTTCTCACAGCGTGCTGCACCCCTGATAGATCTGATGAGGAAGGGGGCATTCAGTTGGTCGGATACGGCGCAACGAGCCTTTGATAGGCTCAAGGAGGTTATGAGCAGCTGCCCAGTGCTTGCATTGCCGGATTTTACGTAGCCATTTGTTTTGGAGCGTGATGCGTCAGGAGAGGGGATCGGCACAGTATTGATGCAGGGAAGTCACCCTGTAGCCTTTGAGAGCCAAAAGCTCCTTCCGCACGAGAGGTTGTATTCTATATACGACAAGGAGATGCTGGCCATCATGCATGCACTGGCCAAGTTCCGGCAGTATTTAGTGGATAACAGGTTCAAGGTGAGGACTGATCACAATAGCCTCAGGTTCTTTTTGGAGCAAAAACAGCTACAGGAGAGGCAGCAGAAGTGGATCAGTAAGATCCAAACATATGACTTTGACATTGAGTATGTCAAGGGTAAGAACAGAGTGGTAGCAGATGCTCTTTCACGTAGACCAGCCACGTTGTCTCTTATGAGCTTGGAAGCAAACTGGAGGGATCGACTCTTAATAGAGTACTCCAAGGACAGATTTGCATGTGAGGTTTTGGATGGGCAGGTGGCGGATGACAAGTACAGGGTGGTCGATGAGATCATCTACTACAGGGGACTGAATCTTCTTGACTGAGGGATCTCAGCTCAAGAAAAAGATACTTCAGGCATCACATGATTCACCATTGGCCGGCCATCAGGGGTTTACCAAAACCTACAAGGCCATTAGAGAGAGGTTCTCACGAAAGGGCCTCAAGGAGGACGTACTCTAGCATGTCTAGGAGTGCGATGTTTGCTAGAGGAACAAGGGGGAGATGAGCCATCCCGCAGAATTATCGCAGCCTCTTCCCATTCCGGAGGGGAAATGGGAGTGTATTTCGATGGACTTCATCACAGGGTTGCCCATGGTACAGGGCAAGGATTGCATCTTTGTCATCGTTGATCGACTGACAAAGTATGCACATTTTTTTGCCATATCCGCACACTACACAGCAGCACAAGTGGTTGAGTTGTTATTCAGAGAGGTTTTCAGGCTACATGGTCTTCCTAAGACCATCACCAGTGACAAGAACAGCTATTTCATGGGCGGGATTTGGCAGGAGCTTTTTCGGCTAGTGGGGACGGAGTTGACACCGAGTACCAGTTATCACCCACAGACAGACGGGCAGACAAAGATAGTTAACAAGTCGCTGGAGGGCTACTTGCGTAACTATGTCAGTGGACAGCAAAGAGCATGGCTGAAGTGGCTGCATCTAGGGGAGTACTGCTGCAACACTACACATCACATGTCCATCGATATGTCACCATTCTATGCTTTGTATGGATATCATCCTTTATCTTTTGCTGACGTGATGTTTGGTGCTAGCAAGGCTTCGAGAGCCAAAATTTCGATCCAAGAGAGTCAAGATATTCTCTGAGCTCTCAAGGATAATATGGCTACAGCGTAGAACCAGCAGAAGCTATATGCTAACAGGGGTCGGGTGGAGAGACAGTTTGAGGTAGGGGACTTGGTCTACCTACGATTACAGCCATACCGACAGTCATCACTAAAGCAGAAGGGGGCTGAGAAGCTCAAGCCCTGCTTTTATGGGCCATACAGGGTGATACGCAGGATTGGACAGGTTGCGTATGAGTTGGAGCTGCCCCAAGGCAGCAAGATTCATAACGTCTTTCATGTATCATGCCTGAAGAAGGCATTGTGACAACATGTGACAGTGACAGATGAGCTACCACCCATGGATGATGAGGGGCATTTGGTGTTGCAATCAGAGGCTATTATTGATACTAGGGAGAGGCAGTTGCGGAGCAGGACGATCCGAGAATTCTTGGTGAAGTGGAAGAATTTACCAGATGAGGATGCCAGTTGGGAGAGAGAAAATTTTGCAGCATCCATCACTTTAGTTGCTTGAGGACAATCAACATTTTGCCGGGGGAGACTGTAATATTCCTAATTAGCCATGGCTAATTGGAATATTCAATTTTGCTCAATTTTGCCTTCTATAGTTATTAATAAATAAAAAAGAGAGAAAAGGGGGGACATAACTCACTTTTTTTAAATAAAGTCACTCCCTAGTAGCACAACGTTGTGACTTAAAGGGGGAGCCAAGGGGGCCAAAGGACCACGTAGAGGGGGTCCCACGTAGACACTTGGAGGAACTACGCCGATGGATAGGAGCACGTAGCAAGAGGGAGGCTACGTTGGAGGAGGTGGACCTTAGGGTTGAGATAGGCCAACGCTATAAAGGAGAGAGGAGCCTCCTCATTTTGGTATTCGATTATGTGCATTGAGCTAGTCACTTCGACTTAGAGCACGTTGGCTGTTTAGCCTTTCTGTAGCATTGTTTAGTGCATTGAGTGTCTCCATTCAGAGATCTCACCCTTAGCCCTGGGGGACTTCGAGTGCCTACTCGAGCAAGGTAGCTTTCAGCAGTCTTTTGCAGGAGGATCGATTTTTGGGATTGAGGAGCTGAGCATTTTGATGACTGCGCAGTCTTGAGAGAGGATGATGTAGTCTTTCTAGGTAGTAGTTCTGGATTGGGGTTTTGTGGAGGATTTGAGCTAGGAGATTGAGCAGGGGATCAACCCTTGCATGTTGGAAGATTTTGGCAGAGTTTCGGGCAGAATTTTGGAGGGTTCTATT
Source organism: Pinus taeda (assembly GCA_000404065.3). Taxonomy (NCBI): domain Eukaryota; kingdom Viridiplantae; phylum Streptophyta; class Pinopsida; order Pinales; family Pinaceae; genus Pinus; species Pinus taeda. The sequence goes on along the minus strand of APFE030174264.1, from coordinate 289,050 downwards.
CAGTGGCAGCGCAGAGCCTTGAGGGATTGCATGGATCCTCAAGGGGTGATTTTTGGGGGTCATCCATTTTGGAAAAGCTTTCTGAGCTTTTCTGGGTTTATTGAGTAGAGGCTGCTTCCAGAGTTTCAGCATTTTCTGAGGAGGGGAACAACCTCAAATCCTCATTTGGTTCCAGCAGTAGCAGCAGCACAGCAGTTCTCTGGCAGCTTGGACGCAGTTTAGAGAGAGCCATTTCCTTGCTATTCTATGTGTATTTCTTCACTTTCCTTGAGCAAGTCGAGGTGCTATCCTTCTGATCACCTCCTGTACTCATTCCATTACTCAGTATAATAAAATGGCATAGCATTTCTCTCTGCATTTCTTGTGTATCTGCTTGTATTCCGTGTTCATATTATTGTATGTTGCATTACTATTATTTACATCACTTTGAGCTTCCCGGCTACTACATCACTTGTGTGTTATTTGGTTGGAATTTACTGGGGTTTGGGGAATATCCCTGAAACGGGACATTACATAGTTGGTCACAAGCATTACAAGGTATCTCTATCCTCGGATCTTCGTTTGTCATAGTTATAGGTCATTCACAAACCCACACTTCATCAAAGTCCATTTGCTAGGCCACACACTGTTAGTATCACAGTTGGTCACAAGCATTACAGGGTATCTCTATCCTCGGATTTTCGTTCATCATGGTTATGGGTCATCCACAAACCCACACTTCATCGAAGTCCATTTGCTAGGCCGCACACTGTCAGTATCACAATTGGTCACAAGCATTACAGGGTATCTCTATCCTCGGATCTTCGTTCATCATGGTTATGGGTTACCCACATAAAACCCTTATCTTCAGTGGCTCTTCATATTCAACAAAGGCTTCATTGGAGGGAACTTAACGGAATGGCAACCATTGCTTCTTAAGGAGAGAGGAATGATCCGAATAGAAAATGGCATCAACCCATGGTATTCATCCACCCATGGTATTGTAAGTGACATCCACCCATGGTATTCATTCACCCATGGTATTTGCCCATGGTATTGTGACATCCACCCATGGAAATGGCCCATGGTATTGGGACGTCCACCCATGGTATCAATTCACCCATGGAATTGACTCGTTGTATTGTAATTGAAAAAGACTATAAGTAACAAGTCGCATTTTGTAAAAGGACAGATTGCCCGCCACAATGTAGCCTTTATAGTTATTATCGGTTTTAATAAAAAGTTTCTTTGTGGTTTTATCTACTGTGTGTTCTGTCATTTTCTTTCTAGCATTGCAATTCTTCAGATCTTGGGGGCCTCCCCCACAAGATCCATTTCAATCTTTTAGATCTTGGGGGCCTCCCCCCAAGATCCAGATCACATATCACCATCATCCCAAAAGCGGATTGCTCGTAATCTCTGAGCGTCCATGAAAATCCGTGGAGTGTTGTTTGTTGTTGTGGAGGCCAATGGCTCTCTATGCACACCCTATATGTGCCAATGTAGACCTCTGGGGATTAGGATCCCATGTAGGGAGACCAAACCCAAATGTAAACCACCTGTAATCCTGCATAAGATCCAATGTGTCCCCTAGGTTTCCAGCATAACCAGTCATTAAAATAAGCGGGTAAAAGAGCTTACAAATCATGGATAATGACGTGGGCACTTCATAATGGCATTCCGCTCTGTAGTGGGCTTTGGCATGTGCTAATGTCTCCAAGCTCCAAAGGGGGTTAGCCAAGTACCCTATTAGGTGGTTTAACCCTTTAAAGGGGATAGTATGTCCAAAGTACATCCCTCTAATGGGGGTAGAAAGTGACAAATAAGTGGAATGGAATAGGGAATGAAAGGGGCAATCTTGGGCCACATAGTGGGGCATAGGGGTAGCTAGATAAGAGGAAGCCCACACCTAAGTATGTAATATGTAGGAGGGAGAAATCGTGGTACATGAGGTGCCCTAGCCTTGATTTTTCCACCCTTCTTTATATGTCTTTTTCCTTTTATGAATTTCTTTAATTAACTGCTCAGGGCTCAAAAGGCAAGAGCATGATATGTAAGATATAGCAGTGATTACCCCCTTTAAGGTAAGGTTGGTTCATTGCCCTCCAGGGGTTGGGACAATCATGGGTTCCTGAATGATAGAGGAGGCTCATCTACGATCTATGGAACCAGGCTGATGGCCAATGATTGTGTTAGAACTCATGTAATGGCTTTTGCCCACGTGCTAATTATTTTTGTCCCGACCATATTTTGCATTTTGTGGTACAATTTCTTGTTAAATGTCACCAATTATGCTTTTCACTTTTTCTTTTAATTGCTTCAACCTTCGAGACATCATTCTCGACCTAACCCAAGGTGGAGGCAAGGGAATAGGGAGGCTAGCCTTGTGTGGACCCATAATGGGAATGTGTACCCATGTGGGAGAAAATATGAATGGGGGTATAGTGAGTGGAAAGCAATGTTTTTAAAACCGGAACCGATGACCGGACTAGTCCACCTAATGAACCGGTTTACTGACCAGAACCGGTCTTACCGAGACTGGTTTGGTCTAAATGAACAGGTTTTAAAAAAAATACATTAAATAATTATTTTTTAATGAAATAAAACTATTTTTAAGATTTAAAACCATGATTCCAAGCCAATAGAGACAAAATATGCAAAATTTGCTCATTTATATACCACGTAAAGGTGAATATATCAAAATGGCGCCAAGTGCAATACATATCATCGACAAAATAGCAAAATACATAAGCAATGAGGCTCTAAATGGCCTATAAAGTCCAAAAACAATGTTGCAAGCTATGAAGCCATTGGCCTACTGCAAGTCTACAGTGTACACATGATCAATCATCAAGTTCATCACCACTACTAGCCACAAGATCATCATCAATAGATACATAGACATCATCTGGTTCAGAGTCTGAGGATGCCCCAGCCTAATCTGCAACCTCAATATCAATGCCACCAATAACAATAGAAGTGGACCTAATGGAAGCACAAGTTTGTCGACCTGCATGACTAATGTCTTCCATTGGTTCTTTGCCTTTCCTTGATGCAGCTACTGATCCTGGTTCTGATGCCGCCACATAATCTGCTTCATCCCCCGCTAAAGCCATGTCGATATCAAAATCAGCCTCAAGCACAGGTTCTTCAGTCTCCTCCACCCATTCCGATGTTGGATCAATATCGTCCAACACAATGGAATCTAGATCAAGTGTTTTGCTCATCAATTAGTTCCTCCTCAGTCGAAGGTTGTATTGCACGAAAACAAGATCATTTAACCATTTTTGTTCCAAACAGTTTCTCTTCTTCGTGTGTATGCACTCAAAAACAGACCAATTGCGCTCACAACCTGAAGCACTGCAAGTTTGACTAAGGACTCTAATTGCAAACCTTTGCAATTGAGGACATTGGCCACCAAATGACTCCCACCAATGTGCTGCAAAGAAAAAGACATTAATTAGTAACTTAGTTTATAATTTGAATTGTAAAGAACATAAACAATTTTAACTTGAAAAGAAAAACAAACTGGAAATTGGAATTGCTTACCTGGTTGGTCCACATCTCTTGCCATCTTTGCCAAGTTTTTGCCAAAAGTACCACCTGCCATAGTGAAAATAGTAAGTTGTCTATGTATTTCCAACTAGTCTGCATGGCTAGGGACCATGCACTCCAAGCTATCAATCAATCCAGCTCTGACCTCCCCATCATGCAGATCTCCTAGCCGATTTTTATAATGATACTTTGGGTTCAAAAAATACCCAACTACATGTATAGGATGATGGAGTTGATTGTTCCATCTGTTATCAACGATCTCCCATATACAGCCATATTTAGCTAACCTGTCCTTGTAAGTTGCCCGAATCTGCTCCTTTACCTAATCCATAGCCTCATAAATGTAGCCCATGGCCAGTTTTTCCCCATCCACCATCCTTAGCACCTTAGAAAGGGGCTCGGTAATTTTCACATGCTCTACATACCTTTTCCAAAAATAATTGTCTAACACTTTCTTTTTGGTGTCTTTTCCATCTGGTCTACGATCCCACCGAGATTCAAACCATTCTTCAAAGGAAAACATTTTCTGCAAGTTTTTATGTTGACCATTGAGACATTACAACGTGATAAAGTGAGTTGCAAATCTCGTAATTGCAGGCCTAACAAGCTCTTTGCCCCCAATGTTTTTCCTCATTAGGCTCAATACCCATGAATGGTTGTAAATGTATTTTGTAATGCACTTGGCATGCTCTACAGCGTTTTTTACCCACTCCAATTTGCCTATATCCTCAAGCATGAGGTTTATGCAATGTGTAGCACATGGAGTCCAAAATATGGTCTTATATTTGGTCTCAAGCATCTTTCCAGCAAGAACATAGTTTGAGGCATTATCGGTGATAACCTGCACAACATGTTGCTCCCCAACTTCCTAAATAATGTTATCCAAAAGCTCAAATAGAAGGGCTGCATCCTTCACCTTATCAGATGCACCAACTAATTTCAAAAACATGGTTCCTTGAGGGCAAGAAACAAGGAAATTAATGATAGTGTGGTTCTTTCAAACGGTCCATCCATCTGACATGATGGAACAACCTATTTTGAGCCATGAATCTTTAAACTCGACCAAATACTCATCAATGGAAGATATCTCTTTTTGCAAAAGAGCTCCCCTCAAGTCATGCAGACTAGGGCCTTTGAAGCCTTTTCCTACAGCTATAACAGAGTCCCACATCGCTTGGTAATAAGGTGAGCGAGCAACGTTAAATGGAATATCTAAATCATACTACCATCTAGCAATGTATTGATGAGAAGTTTCTTTGCATTGTTTTTTCCAATGTTGATCCAAAGTGGGTTGACGACTTGGCTGGGAGGAAATGGGATTAGAAGAGACAATGTTGGCAGAAGATGAGAAAATACTTTGGATGTTTGTTCTCTTTGTTCCTTTTGATGGTTGGCCACAAGAAGGATGAAGATAGTGAAAGGGGTCATTAGCAGAAGGGATAGAAGTTGAGTTTCGAATCTCATAATCATCATACCCACTCTCTTTCATGGCTTCTAATAATTCCCTCTTCTTTGCAATGTCATCTTGATGGCCTTCTCCCTAGCCTTATCCTCATAAAACGTTTCAAGCTTGGTAATGTATTCTGCCCTAACAGGACCTAACACTTGCATTTCGTGCATCACATGGCTTTACTTGGCCTCTTACCCTAGCCAAGTGTTGTTTCAATCTAAGAATACCCCCACCTCCAATAGATTTAAGGCATAATTTGCATATCATTATTCCATCAATTGCATCACAATGAGTCCATGCACTGTCCTTTCCTTTTGGAGCCATGTTTGCTTGAAATAATAACAATTCGCAAAGAAATCTGCCATTTAAAAAAAAATTGCAGCTAAGCAACATGGAAAACCAAAGCTAAATGTAGGAAAACAAATGCACATGCAAGCTACAAAATTTGATAGCATAGATGATAGAAGTGAGAAGTTTATAAATTTATAACACATAAAAAAATTTAATTCATAGACAGCAGTCAAATGAGGAATTTTCAAGTGAAAATCCTTACCTGGAAATGCAAACTAGCTTCCTTAGCCTCCTCTTGAAAATGGAACTCCACTGACAGCTACAAACTATCTCCAAAATAGCTCCAACTCCAACTCCAAGATGATTACTCCAGCAAAAACTCAACACTCTTCAAGCTCACAAACAAACCCACAAACACTCCAAATCAGATGTGTGAGATAAATGAGAGGGACAGGGGCCTCTTAAAGGCTTGGAGAGAGTGTTTTTGGAGGGAAAGTACCCTTAGTTTCCCTCCAAAACCCCTAAAAGACATTGAAAAAAGTGTTGACTAGGCTCACGATGGGATTGACCAGTAACCAGCCGGTTTGATACAAACTGGCCGGTTCTGTCCTAAACCAGCCAATTAGGACTGGTTAGGTCTCTTTTTTCGCCACATAGGGTGTCTAACCCGATTTTTTGAGCAGTTCCGACCGGAGGGCCTGCTAACCGGTCGTAAGACCAGTAACCAGTTAGCTGGGCCGGTTTTTAATACTATGGTGGAAAGGGAGTAATATGTGTGGGTAAAGGAGCGGGACCACGCACCCAAAGTCAGGGTTTCCCAAGTAGTACCATCCTAGAACCGAATGGTCAATAAAGGAGATCCCAGGGGACTAAGATCCAATGGTAACAACCGAAAGAGATTAAGGGGACAGGAGCACAAACTAAGCCCACTCTTTCCGCCAAATCCCCCCATTAATCCATACCTAGAAGTATCCATGATAAATAAACCCAATACTCAATTACCATATGACAAGACATAGCTTTAGATTCAGAAGGCCCACCTTCAACATACGATTAATACAGGTGGGTGAGGGACCACATGGCTGGCTCAGGTGGCAGAGAAATGGCACAATAAGCTAGTGGGAGGCATCAAAGGGTTGTTGGTTGCCGGTTGAGGCTCATCATGGAGAAAAATTTCTCCTGGGGATATCACCCACAAAGTGGTGGGTAACAGTGCCCGGAAGTAGCTGTGGGGCACAAAGAATGGTCTCATGGGTCTCCAACTGAATCAAACAAGTCAATACTCTTTCAATAAGGGCTAGAATGATGATACAAGCCCTCTCATGTCTCCTCGGGTGAAACAAAACCCCATATGGACCCTACATCAACTGCCAAGTGTCTGGTGCAAGTATGTGATCAAGTAGACGATGTGGTCCAAGTGCATCATCGTCACTGTATGACTGGGGCACAAACAAGAAATATGTGGTGCTGAAGAAGCCCATGGCATGGAAATTAATGCTCTGTTGTGGAGGAGGCCCATTGCTCTCAACGCTCACCCTACAAGTTCCATCATAACCCTCTGGAGAGCTTGGATCCCATATAAGGAAGGCTAAACCCAAGATGAAGATCCACCTGCAATCCTATATAAGATCCAATGTCTCTCTTCATCTTCTAGTACAACAATTCATTACAGCAATTGAGTAAATAACCCTGCAAATCAGAGGCAAAATTTGAAACTTCACAGTGGCATGCCCTTCCAAATGGGCTTTAGAAGGTACAAGTGTCACCAAGCTTAAGAGAGAGGTTAATAAACAACCATAGTTTCAGCCTCTAAGGGAGCAACAGGTCCATGGCACATCCGTCAAATGGTAGGTATCATGTGAAATGATGGTGGAACGAAGCAGGGCAACAGGGAAACCTCCAAGCCACATGCCATGGTACAAGGGAAGTTATGATAAGGGAAGCCCACACATTGGGTGTATAGATGTAGGAGGGAGAAATTATGATGCATGAGTTACCCGACCTTTGTTTTTCCACCCTTCTTCGCATGCCTTTTACCTTTTATTGATTTTCTTTCTTTTAACTGCTCGGGGTTCTAGGGAATGACAGCATAATGCATATGATAAGTAGTAAATACCCCCTTAAGGTTGGGCAGTTAATCACCCACCAAGGGTTGGGGTAATCATGGGTTCTTTAATGGTGCAGGGTGCTCATATAGGGGGCCTAGGAACCAGGGTGATGGACATAATGATAAGGGGTAGAGCTCATGTTTGGATTTTGCTCATGCACTAAATTTTTATGTCCCAACTAGTATTATTATTATTATTTTGATACTATTATTTATAAGATAGTCTAAATTCATTCCCCTTCAATAAATTAATAAAAACGAATTCTCTCATGAAATAAGTAAATTAAATTGAGAACCTCTTACTTGGCAATTTGAACCTCTCTTGGAATAAAATAGTAACTCCACACTTGACAGAATGTAGTTCTCCCTCAGTAATTCAATGTATGGAAAAAGTGTAACTCCTCATTAAATGTACTTGTAGCTCTCTCATTCAATTCGAATTGTAACTCCTCAAGACATGTGTACCTCTCTCTCTATTCTTGGGATAAGTTACACTTATCCTCAAGTAACTCTTCCCCCTCATGGACTTTAATTCTCCTATTATTGGTTCAAGGCATAAATTCATTTTGTAACTACTCTCATTTCTCATCTATTTAAGCAAGAGTAAGTGAGAGTTGATGTAGCATGGTCATTGTGAAGGAGGAGAGCTAGTGTTGAGTGTGTGCAAGAGAACCGTGAGAGCAAGTGAAGAGTAAGAGCAAGGGAAAAGATGGAGCAAGTGTGAAGGGCAAGATCTAATCAAGAGAAGATCTTCAAGCAAAGAGCAAAAGCACTTCAACTGCAAGTTGATCAGACATTGGTGATTTTATTCATTCTCAGTCTCTCTCGCTCTCTCTGTACTCTGCTGAACAATTGAATAAATCTAATAGAAGAAGAATCATTTAGGTTTTCCCCTTCTGGGCTTTGCCCTGGTCGTTGGACCTAACTCTCATTGTCTTATATTTGTGTTTGGATGTCTTCATATGATCCTTAAGTTTGTGTTCTATCTACAATTGTTGATCTGAAAAGTTTTGAAGAAAAAATCTGCATTCTAAGTAATTTTAACAATATAGAACATTCAATTTTCTACAAAGTACATTTAGTTTTTTCCAAAGTACATTAAGTTTTTTGCAAATTACATTCAGTTCCATTTAGTATTTTGCAAAGTACATTAAGATTTCTACAAAATACATTCATTTTTCTACAAAGTACATTCAATTTTGTGCATAGAACTTTCAAATTTCTGCAAAGAATAATTTAATTTTTGCATAGAACTTTAAAATTTTTAACATGGTATCAGAGCCTTGGTGAAGAAAAGTCCAAGGAGACCAAAGATCACCTAAAGAGACCCCACTCGCTACCAAATTTTTTTGATCAAAATGACTTCATCCTACTTCAAGATAGAAGAGAAGTTGAATGATGATTCAAACTTTGGTCCATGAAAAGCAAGGCTAGATATCACTCTTGGAAAACACAGTTTTGGACTATGTTGAAGGCACAATAATTGATCCACCAAAGAATTCTAGTGCTACTATCAAATCCAAATATAAAAATGATAAAATTAAAACTAAAAAAAAGAAAGTATCATTGATTCTCTTAGTGATTATCTCATTACTTATGTTTCTGGTTTGAAGAAAGCTAAAGAAACGTGTGACAAACTAATTGGCATGTTTGCAATTAGTAACTTGAACCAAATTATTGCCTTGAAGAATCAGCTGAAGGACATCAAGATGAATAGAAGAGAGACGGTTCAAACATACTTCTTAAGAATGACCAAAATAAAGAAACAATTATCAACAATTGGTGAAGTTGTACCCGACAAGGAAATGGTGTTGATTGTTCTTGGAGGCCTTTGTCATGTTTGAAGACTTTTATCACCACCATTATCAATATCAACACTATTCCCACATTTGATGAGCTCTTGGGAAAGTATATCCAAGAAGAGGCCAGAATGATCTCCAGAGGGAAAATTTCACATCATGAAGAAAGAGAACCTACTGCATTTTCAGCCTATGACAAGATAAAAAAAGGTAATAAAAAAAATTGTTTTCAAATCAAATAAAGGGATCTAGACACGTCAAAAGTTAGATGCTTTAACTTTCAAAAGCATAGTCATTTTGTTTGTGATTGTAAAGAAAGAATAAGAGCCCCTAGTTTCAAAAGCAAATCTGATTATAGAAAATAATCTTTTGAAAATCAAAGTAAAGGGCATCCTAAGAAAACAAGAAATCCAAAATATAGAAATAATGCAACAGAAACTCAATCAGAATATTTTCTTCTTTCTGCTCTTTCCAGTTCTTCTTCTGCAGATTCATTTGATAGTTGGTTAGTTGATATTGGTGCTTTCCAAACATTTTACTAGTTACAAAGAAGCACTTTCTAATCTAGTTGAGAGGGAGACTAATCTAAATGTTATCCTTGGAGATATTTCTACTCACCAAGTTAAAGGTTATGGTTCAGTTTTGTTTTAGTTAGATGATGGCAAATTTATTTTTCTGCAAGAAATTTTGTATGTACCTGGTTTGAAAAAGAATCTTGTATCCATATCTGCCCTAGAAGATAAAGGAATGAAAGTTTCTTTTATTAATAGAAAGGTTCTAACCTGTCCTTTGAACTCTAGTATGAAAGAAGCCTTCACTCTTGGATCAAGATGTGAAGGGCTTTACAAAGTCAATGGTAAACCCATTCATGCACTAGTCCATGATACTGATTTTCGATTTTCAGTGTGAGCTATGGCATAGAAGATTTGCTCACCTACGCTACAAAGCATTACCTCATGTAAGGAAGATTGTTTTTGGAATGCCTAAGATCGGAATGGATCATGAAGGATTTTCCCCAGGATGTGCAAGTGGAAATCATAAAAAGGGACCATTCCCTTCAAGCAGAACAAAAACTAGTCAAGTAATTCAGCTCATACATTATGATTTATGTGGACCTATGCTTATTACTTCTCTTGTTGACTACCTCTATTTCACGATTTTTGTTGATAATTTTTCTCACTAGACATGGATATTCTTTTTGAAAAAGAAAGGGGAAGCATTTGACATGTTTAGAGATTTCAAGGCTCTAATTGAAAATCAAACTGGAAAGTTGATCAAAGCTTTCAAATCTGATAATGGGGGAGAGTTCACCTCCAATGATTTTAATGATCTTTGCAAAGACGTCGGAATAACGAAAGAAACCATTGTGCCATACAATCCAAAAAAAAATGGTGTCGTCGAGAGGAAGAATAGAACCATTATGGAAGCGGTCAGAGCCATGTTGCATGATCAAAAGCTACCAAAGTTTTTGTGGGGAGAAGTTGAAAATACCGTTGTTTATGTGCAAAACATAACTCCTCATCAAGGCTTAACCAATAAGACCCTTGAAGAAGTCTTCACTAGTAAAAAGCCTGAGGTGAGTCATTTGATAATCTTTGGTTGTCTTGTATACTTCCATGTGCCAAAAGAGAAAAGGAACAAATTGGAAGCTTCAGGTAAGAAAGGTATGTTTGTTGGTTATTATGAAAATTCTAAAGCTTACAAAATATATGTACCTAGACAAAGAAATATAAAGTTTAGGAGGGATGTAACATTTGATGAAGATGCAACTCTTGGAAAGGCAAGAGATACTCTTCTTCCTCCTACTAATGTTGATAGTCAAGATGATGCATTTGAGATACAAGAAAATCTTGAACTTGAAATTGATCTTGTTGATGAACCCATGGATCCTTTGGATTCTCCTCTATGTGATCCTCCTGCTAAGAGGAGACCTTTATGGCTTCGTGACATGCTTCAAGATGATAATAAACATGTTGCTCCCAAAGGAACCTTCAGAAAAAGCAAGAAACCATGTCGGTTCCAAGGATATGTTGTAGCCATGAGCAACATTATTCAAGCTGAACCATGCACTTTTGGAGACACTGAGAACTCTCAAGTGTGGAAAGATGCAATGACTAAAGAATATGAGTCCATAATTCATAATATTGTTTGGGAAGTGGTTCCTATACCTCAAGGTATATTTGTTGTCACTTCGAAATGGTTGTTTAAGATTAAAAATGGTGCAAATGGTAGTATTGAAAAATATAAGGCTAGATTTGTGGCTAGAGGTTTCTCTTAGAAAGAGGGAATAGATTATGATGAGATTTTTGTACCTGTCACTCGATATACTACTATTTGATTTGTTGTTGTCTTAGTGGCTAGCCAAGGATGGACTCTTCACCAAATGGATGTGAAAACTATTTTCTTGCATGGCTTCCTCAAGGAAGAGGTATTTATGGAACAACCACAAGGCTTTGAAGAGCATGACAAGAAAACTCATGTATGTAGATTGAAGAAAGCCTTATATGGGTTGAAGCAAGCTCCAACAACTTGGTAAGCTCACATTGATAACCTCTTGATAAAGCTTGGTTTCACAAGAAGCATTGCATACCCAAACCTCTACTTGAAGACAATCCAAGGTATACCTTTGATTTTGCTATTTTATGTTGATGATTTATTCTTGACATGAGGAGATCCTATTATCCTCTAGTGTAAGAGGGAGTTAGCTTCTGAATTTGAAATGAAAGACCTTGGTTTGATGCATTACTTTCTAGGTCTAGAGGTCTGAAAAAGACCTGGTGAAATTTATCTTTCTCAAGTAAAATATGTTGTTAAGGTTCTTGAAATATTTGCTATGGTAAAATGTAAGTCCATGCCTACTCCTATGGAAATGAACTTTAAGAAATTATGTGGCAAAGCTACAGGACCTAATCTGGCAAATACCATAGAGTATAGACAACTCATTGGTGCTTTGATGTTTTTGGTAAACGTTAGGCCTGACATATGCTTTGCTGTAAACACTTTAAGTAAACATATGATTGATCCCTTTCATGCCCATTGGATTGCTGCAAAACATGTAATCATATACTTGTATGGAACTATAAATCTAGGATTGAAATATACTGTTAAAATGTAAGACTTCATGGATATATTGATGTTGAGTGGAAAGGTAACTCTAGTGATAGAAAGAGCACTTCTGGGTATTATTTTATCTTGGGATTTGCCATGATCTCTTGGATGAGTAGAAAGCAAGATTTCATTGCACCGAGTACAGCGGAAGTTGAGTACATCGTTGCTAGCATGGCTAGCTGTGAGGCAGTTTGGCTGAGAAATCTTTTTGGGGAACTATTTGAGCAAGTTCCAGACACAAAATTTATATATTGTGACAATAAGAGCAGGATTCATCTTGCAGAAAATCATGTGTTTCATGAAAAGTCCAAGCATATTGAGATCAAGCATCGCTATATCCGAGATATGGCACAGAGAGGAGCAGTGAGGCTCCATCACATCTCCACTAATGATCAAATAGTTAGCATTGCTCCATCACATCTCCACTAATGATCAAATAGTTGACATTCTTACCAAGCCTTTACCGAAAGGAAAGTTCTTAGTTCTTAGAAAGCAGCTTGGACTTATGGACATGACCCTTCCGGGAAGCGATCATAGCTGATTGAGAACACTGAGTTGCCTTCCCCCCTGTCAAAGCTCACAGAATTAGGGAATGATGCCGAAAATCTCTTGAGAATGAAGGGACCTCTTGTGTAGTTTGTGCCACGAGAGTAGGCCTCAGTATGCATCCGACCCATAATGTGGGACATGGAAAAAGCCACCTATCTAGCCAATAGGTGTAGTGAGACTTGTTTGTGTGACTTTTCTAGGATGTAGTTGTTCCACCACTTGACACCTGCTTGTGTTTAATTCTTTTCTATGCGACTTTTCTAGGATGTAGTTGTTCCACTACTTGACACTTGGTTGTGTTTGATTCTTTTATGTGTGACTTGTTTGAGTCTTATTTATGTGATGTTTGTGGTCGATCACCTAATTTTTGAGATTAAAATTGGTTGAGTGTAATCCTTGTTTATGTGACACGTGATGATCATTTCCTTTCCAAATCTGTGTCAAGTGGATGATTCTTCTTTAGATTGTGACTTCATTGTTATAGATGTTACAGAGCAGAGTTGAGCTAAGATGAATGAAAGAGATCAGAGGACGCTGAGATCTTTGCTGCAGAAATAAATTCCTCCCTAGCTGAGAGGGAGCGTTAAAATTTGGCATCTTCGGGATGAATTTCTCCTTGAAGAAATCATATCTTTCAATTCTATCTAAACCACCCATAATAAAATTTCATTTCTAACATTCTAATATGACTTTCCAAAATTAGTAAGTCACATCTCAATTTGGAAGTGATTTTCCAAAAATAGAAAGTCATGTCTAAATGATCAGGGATGATCTCAACATATGGAATCCATTTTAAAATCAAATCAATCATGATTACACAAGTCAAGAAATAATATTTTATCCTTACTAGTATTATTATTATTATTATGATACTATTATTTATAAAATAGTCTAAATTCATTCACCTTTAATGGATTAATAAAAATAGATTCTTTCATGAAATAAGTAAATTAAATTGAGAATCTCTTACTTGGCAAGTTGAACCTCTCTCTTGGAATAAAATAGTAACTCCACACAAGAGAATGTAACTCTCCCTCACTAATTCAATGTATGGAAAAAGTGTAACTGCCCCTCACTAAATGCACTTGTAACTCCCTCATTCAATTCGAATTGTAACTCCTCAAGACATGTGTACCTCTCTCTCTATTTTTGGGATGAGTTACACTTCTCCTCAAGTAACTCCTCCCTCATGGAATTCGATTTTACTATTATTGGCTCAAGGCATGAACTCATTTTGTAACTCCTCTCCTTTCTCATATATTTAAGCAAGAAAAGTGAGAGTTGATGTAGCATGTTCATTGTGAAGAATGAGAGCTAGTGTTGAGTGTGTGCAAGAGAACTGTGAGAGCAAGTGAAGAGTAAGAGCAAGGGAAGAGTTGGAGCAAGTGTGAAGGACAAGATCTGATCCAGAGAAGAAGATTTTCAAGCAAAGGGCAACAGCATTTCAACTACAAGTTGAACAAACATTGGTGATTTTATTCATTCTCATTCTCTCTCTCTCTCTCTCTCTCTCTCTCTCTCTGTGTGCTCTACTGAACAATTAAAGAAATCTAATAGAAGAAGAATCATTTGGGTTTTGCTCTGGTCATTAGACCTAACTCTCAGTGTCTTATATTTGTGTTTGGTTGTCTTCATATGATCTTAAGTTTATGTTCTATCTACAATTGTTGATCTAAAAAGTTTTGAAGAAGAAATATTCATTCTAAGTAATTGTAACAACATAAAACAATCAGTTTTCTACAAAGTACATTCAGTTCCATTTAGTTTTCTGCAAACTGCATTCAGTTTTCTACAAAGTACATCCAGTTTTGTGCATAGAACTTTCAAGCTACAAAGAATTTTTAGATTTCTGCATAGAACTTTCATATTTTTAACATTGAGTTTGGTGAGGTAAAGGACTTTAGAAAGGGTACTCTTGAGCCAAGGAATGCTCACCTCTATCAGCGAGCACACTTCGTCCATTATACAACCCCATTGCAGATTAGGGGTCCATGGGGAAGGAGAGTACCCATGGAGTAGGTTGAGAGGTCAATTGATGGATCACTACATTCAATCCAAGCACGTCAATATTCACACTTGGAGGTGGATGACAGCGAGGGAGTACAAACAGCAAGAAGTAAACATTGAATCTCGTCTATTGGTGAACAATACCTATGTTATTTATGATGTTCTTTTATATCATTTCGTTGTGCCTATAGTTAATAACATGTAAAATAGATATCTGTAGTGTAGTGGAATTCATCGATGTTTGATGTAAGTGCTTAATATTTCTGAGTTCCCAATGTTTATCTGCTTATGGTTTTATTCTCAGTTTATCTCCATTCTCAAAAAAAATAATACTGGCATAGGGAAAATCCCTACAGAAAAGTTATAAATTGAACCTAAGGGTTGAGGCAAAGACACAACAGTGGCACTAGCTTCGGAAAGAGGAGTGTAATACTATAGTGTGTTGACTCTAAGGAAGGTGCACGGAGCAGCGAGGGAGACAGATCCAAATCAATCAAGGAAGATCGAAGGATAGATCTAGGACTTGATCAAATGGATAACTCCAGGTTTATTGTTGTATATGTAATTCCTCACTAGGGCCATTATACTATGACGGGAGCCCAAGTAGGTTTTGAGTCATTTTAATGATGAACTAATTTGTTGGGCAAAAATTTGTGTCTCGTTGTGATTAAGATTAAGAAATTTTGCTTCTGATAAATATTTTTTGTTAGGAATCTAGCTATGCGTTTATTCAGTAATTTATTGCTTGGAATTAAATGTCGGGTGTTGGGTTTCTTGATTTTGGGTAGCATCGGATGTGCTCTAGCCATGAAATTTGGTGGAAAGGCTAAGGCACATGAGATCTCCAAGACCCAAAAATCGTTTAGAGAAATTCCACCCGGATGAAGAGATATTAAAATGATTAATATTTTTAATGGGTCCCTAAGTCTAAACTTAAGAAAATAAAAATATTAATGTGTATTAATATAAAATAGGTGAGAAAGTTCTAAGTGACGAGAATCAAGTCAGTTCTAATCTTAACCGTTGATTAGGGACTTAATCTTGGCCATTGAATCGTCAACAGGAAAAGTATAAGGGGAGGCTTGAGGGTCAGTCGGAGACACACCATGAGAGATCAGTCAGTTCGATTTTCTTGTGCCAGGTTTGCTGAGGAAATCGAGTAAGTGATTAGTTGCAGTGAGGGGCAGTTCGGCAGAAGGCCGAAGAATACATAGCAGAGAGGCAGTGCAGTGCCAGGGAGAGACAGCACAAGCCCTAGAAGGGATGACGCAGAGGCCGTAGGAGTTGACGCAGACGACGCAGAGGGTCGTAGAGGCTGACGCAGAAGTCATAGAGGGCTTCAAAGGCAGAGCTAGGGAGATTCTATGGGGCAGACTAGGAGCAAATCAGCAGATTTTGAGCCAGGATAGGGTGACGCAGTTCCTCAACAGCGCTTGGAGATGCTTTCATTGTCCAGCATAGGTAACAATCGGGGTTACTATGGGGTTTGATCATCTGATTGCTAATTTGCCGGAATATTTGTCTCTGGATAGAGATACTAATGCCGAGGATATTCTCTGTAGGGTGAGCCATTTCTGGCACCCTAGTTGTATTCACGAAATCTACTTAATAATAAAACCCTTGTATCTATTGCACTGGTTTTCCCGCATTGGGTTTTTCCGAGGATGATTGTCCAAAAATAGCAATGTCCCTTGTGTTAATGTCTCTGTTTATTTCAGTGCATGATCTGTATATTTGTGAACGCTGCAATAATGTTTACTTCAATGTTTATGCAATTAAGTAGCTTGTTATTATAAATAACAAGTAAGAGATTGTAAACCAGCAATTGCAGTAGGGGTTTCTAATGTGTTAGATTCAAGTATTTTCACATGGTATCAGAGCAATTACAGGTCATAGGCGATTAAAGGCACCAGCCAAGAAATCTGAGAATTTGCAGCAGAGAAGCAGTTGTCCCAAAAGACGGTGTTGTTCCAAAGCTGAAGAGGAAAGGGGAGTGATGCAATATAGAGAGTGTGACACAAAGGCTCACGCAGTGCCTGCATCAACATTCTGCGGTAAGAGAGGAAGATGCAGTGTTGAAATTTCTAAGTATTAACCATTAGAAATTTTTCTATATTCTCTGGTTTATTTCACCTACTTGATTTAATTACTAACAAGTTATTTTACCATATAAATACTGAAATAAAAACAATACAGTCTCAACCATCTATAGATCAACAGCTGAAAGAAATAGACACACACAAACGACACTGTTATTTTTGGACAATCATCCCCGGAAAAACCCAACTTAGGAAAATCGGTGTAGCAGTTATGAGGGTTTTATTATTAAGCAGCTTTTCTTGAGCACACTAGGTGCCAAACTGGCTCACCCAACAAAGAAAATAATATGGCAGTAATACCTCTCCTCGAAAGCAGATATTCTAAAAGTCCGCTCCACGAAACCCTCTCCAGCACCTCTCTAAGGCACTGCGTCAACCCTCCTGACCTCTGTGTCAGCCCTCTAAGGCTGTGCACAACCTCTATGGCCCTCTGCATCACTTCTGCAGCCTCTGCGTAGCTTCCTCTAGCTCTGCGTCTGCCTCTTTGCCTCTGTGCTGGTCTTCCGACACTATCTCTGCCTCTCTGCCTTGTACTCACTGCAACGCCGATCACTGGTTCGATTTCTCTAAGCAAACCCCGCTCTAGAAACTCAAACTAACTAATCACTCTAGTGTGTCTCCAACTGACCCTCAAGCCTCCTCTTATAATTTTTCTGTTGAGTCTTCAACGACCGAGATTACATCTCTAATCAATAGCTAAGATTAGATTTGGCCTTATCCATGTCATTTAGAACCTTCTAACCCAGTTTTATATTAATACCCATCAATATTTTTATTTTCCTAAGTTTAGACTTAGGAACCCATTATAAATATTAATTATTTTAACATCTCCTTCACTGAGCAGAATTTCCCCAAACCATTTCTGGGTCTTGGAGATCTCATGTGCTTTAGCCTCACCACAAATTTTCATGGCTAGAGCATATCCGATGCTACCCCAAATCAACACTCCCTCTTAGTGAGGAATGTGCTTTAGTAATACTCCACCATTGAGGATCACACTGACTATACAACACTGGTACCTGTTCGGATACTAGGCCTTCTTGCCCAACATCCTTTGCATTGTTGCATCCTGTATTGTTGTCCATGGCTCTACCACTGCCCCTGCTACATTTGTACGGCAGCTCCCACTGCATCCGTGCTACTGTTGGTCCTTCCTCCCAACACTACATCTGCACTGCAGTTCTCTCTCATCATGCTGCATCGTACTGCCCATAGCACTATCACTGCTACAGCTGCACTGCAACTCAGTTACTGAGAAGTAACTGATCTACCCAACTACTGACATCCTTGTCAAGCTAGAAACCCTCCCGATGTTGAAGCTCTCTCTACCTCTACCCTGTGCTCCCTCAGCTACCTCTGCGCTGCTGCAACATCTTTGTGCCTCTCGAACTGCTGCAAACACCTTTGTGCCTTCCTGCACTATTGCAACCTCCTCTGTGCCTCCCGCATTGTTGCAACCCTTTTTGCGATGCCAGGGACTACTGCACTCTAGTACTCTTTGCCGCTCCATCTGCATCTGCTTCTACCGACATCCGCCATCCTGCGATTGTCACTTTGGCGCTCTTGTAGCCGGATATGATCCAAGAGTTTGGGTATCTTAAGGATCCTGCCCCTCATCTCCTGTAGTCCTTCTGACTACAGCTTGATGTCTCCCCATGTCTTCTTTAGAGGTACATGAGCACTCATGGCACAATCATCATCATCCTCTACCTCACTTTCAGTCTTTGCTGGCACTGCCTTGGAGTCAGACACCTCTCCCTTATTCTTCTTCCTCGACACTAGTTTGCATAATGGCCCAGTTCCCCACAGTTGAAGCACTTTACCTTGGAGAGGTTCGTTTTCTTCCTCTTCCCCTGCTGCCTTGTAGATGCCAGAGATGCCAGAGTTGCGTCAATCATCGATCTCTTCTTGATGAAGAGCTTCCCACAGTTCTTCCCAATCTGGAAGATGCTCTCTGCCCAAAATGCTTTGGAAAAATGTCTCCCACTTCTCGAGACTACGTTCAAGGCAGTCCTCACCATTAACTCCTAATCCGGCGTGGCCCCTATGGAAGTCAGTTGGTCCCGAATCTCCTTCAACCTACTACGGAAATGATCTACCTACTCCCCCTTATGCATCTGATACGACCGCAGTCGATTCTCCAGTAACATCTTCCTCTGCACGGAAGTGCCCTAATACAATGTCGTCAAGGCGTCCCACATTACCTTTGTCGTATTCTTCCCGGTAATATGCTGAACCACATGATCCTTGACCCCATCAAGGATTATGCATTTCGCCTTGGCCATCACATCCTCATACCTTTCATTATCAGTTGGGTCGACTGGGATAGCCACATTTCTCAAGGCGAAGGCCTTGATGTGATGTCTATCTAGAACAGACAGGATCCTGGCCTTCCAGATGACAAAGTTGGACCCCCCCGTCCAGCTTGTCCTGATCCCTTAGTCCGTCCATGGCCGTCTCTCCGCTCTTCTTTTTGACTCCTCTGAGTCTCTAGTTCCCTCCTGGAAGTTCTCTCTTCCACTCGCTCGGAGTCTCGATTTCCCTCCTGGAAATCCTCCTGCCAACCATCGAATCGCACCTCTCTGATCTCCTTTGCTCCTACAACACTGATTTGGATTTCTTGGCTAGAAATTCGCCTGGGTAGCGACTCCCTTCTACCTTGGTTCTGTCCCGTTAGATACTGTTCTATCTCAACAACAACAGCACCCCACCAGCTTCACACTTTACAATTTGCCCACAACTTCCTATGCCCCAGCAACTGAAGAACTGAGCCTCTAGGCTCTACGCAATCCCAAAAATAGTTGAATCGCTCCACTAGCCAACTGAGTCACTCCTACTTGGCTGAGCAGGATGACGTGGCTCTTCATCAGCCTCTTCTGCCTCTCACTGCCTCTGCGCTGGCCCCTTCTCTGGCTCGAACTGATGACGCAGGCCCCCTGCATCAACGCTTCTTTGTTGCTTTCTGCTTAGGAACAACTTCTATCGCTCGGGACAGCTATTTCTATTGCAAATTCTCTGATTCAGTTGGTGCCTTCAGCTCTCCTGTGATCTGCAATGCTCTAATACCATGTTGAAATTTCTAAGTATTACCTGTTAGAAAAATTTTTGTATTCTCTGGTTTATTTCGCCTATTTGTTTTAATTACTAACAAGTTATTTAACCATATAAATACTGAAATAAACACAAATACAATCTCAACCATCTACAGATCAACAACTAAAAGAAATAGACAAACACACAAGGGACACCGTTATTTTTGGACAATCGTCCCCAGAAAAACCCAACGTAGGAAAACCGGTGCAGCGGTTTTGAGGGTTTTATTATTAAGCAACTTTTCTTGAGTACACTAGGTGCCAAACTGGCTCACCCGACAAAGAATATAATCTGGCAGTAATACCTCTCTTCGAAAGCAGATTTTTTGAAAATCTGCTCCACGAAACCCTCTCCAACACCTCTCTGAGGCGCACTGCATCAGCCCTCTTGGCCTCACCATCAGCGTAAAACCCTCTGCGTCAGCTCTTTGAGGCTCTACGCAACCTCTCTGGCCCTCTGCGTCACTTCTACAGCCTCTGCATCACTCATGCAGGCCCTTATGACCTCTGCGCCGTCACTGCTAGCCTCTGCGTGGCTTCCTCTGGCTCTGCGCCTACCTCTTTGCCTCTGCATTGGTCTTCCGGCACTATCTTTGCCTTTCTGCCTTGTACTTACTACCACTTGCTTCAACTCCAATCACTGGTTCGGTTTCTCTTAGCAAACACCGCTCTAGAAACTCAAACTTACTGATCACTTTAGTGTGTCTCCAACTGACCCTCAAGCCTCCTCTTATACTTTTAATGTTAAGTCTTCAATGACCAAGATTACATCTCTAATCAACGGCTAAGATTAGATTTGGCTTGATCCATGTCATTTAGAACCTTCTAACCCAGTTTTATATTAATACCCATTAATATTTTATTTTCCTAAGTTTAGACTTAGGAACCCATTAAAAATATTAATTATTTTAATATCTCCTTCACCGGGCAGAATTTCCCCAACCCATTTCTGGATCTTGTAGATCTCATGTGCTTTAGCCTCTCCATCAATTTTCATGGCTAGATCACATTCGATGCTACCCCAAATCAACACGTAGTTGCTGGGAGGAGCCCACGCAGTAGCTAGATCAGCCATCAGGGCCAGCGCAAAGGCAGAGGAGAGTAGATTCAACCCATGCAGAGATTGCGCAGAGCATGAAGAGCTCAGATTCTTCGAGTTGTCGGGGCTAAGTAAGTTGTGCAGATTTTGATTTGTGGAGTTGATGGGAGTCTGGGACGTTGTTTCTATCAGTGCATAACAATGTCTAAGGAGACTGAACCAAGGTAGAGGGAAGCACTACCTTGATAGATTTCTAGCCAAGAAATCTAGATCCGGGTTGTCGTGGCAAAGGAGGATTGGAGAGGGGTGATTCGACTGTTGGTCGGAGGATTTCCGAGAGGGAAATCAGGACTCAGAGAGAGTCTAGAGAAGAGGAGTAGAGATGGAAGTGAACGGATTGAAGGATCACGATAGATTGGACGAGGCTTCCAATTTTGTCATCTGGAAGGCCAAGATCCTGGCAATCCTAGATAAACATCACATCAAGGACTATGCCTTGAGAACAGTAGTTGTCCCAGTTGACCCTCATGCAAATGAGAAGTATGAGGAGGCCCAGGCAAAGGCGAAATGCATGATTCTAGACAGGGTCAATGATCATGTAAGAACACATATTGTTGAGAAGAACATAGCAAGGGAGATGTGGCAGACCTTGACCACCTTATACCAGGGCTCTTCCGTGCAACAGAAGATGTTATTGGAGAATCAGCTGAGGTCATATCAGATGCAGAAAGGAGAGGAGATAGATCCCTTCCTTCTCAGGTTGCAAGGGATTTGTGACCAACTTACTTCTGTGGGGTCTACACCGAATCCAGGGTTCATGGTCAGGACTGCCTTGAATGCAGTCTCCGAGGAGTGGGAGCTGAATGCAGTCTCCGAGTGGGAGACATTTGTCCAAAGCATTTTGGGCAAAGCAACTCTCCCCAGTTAGGAGGAGATGTCGGCAACTCTTCAACAGGAAGAGCTCAAGAGATTGACCAAGGCAGGGAGTAGCAGTAAGGGAGTTCAAATCAAGAAGGAGGAGGAGGAGGTTGCAACTCTCGCATCAGCGGGACAACAGGGGGTTCAGAAGAGGAAGAAGAAAGACATCTCCAAGGTCAAGTGCATCAACTGTGGGGAGATGGGACATTATGCATCTCAGTGCCCCAAGAAGAAAGGCAAAGGGAGAAGCTTCCAACTCAAAGACTGCTCCAGCAAAGGCGGAGAAAGATGTTGAGACTGATGACGATCGTGCCATGAGTGCTCATACGCCTTTGGAGAAGAGGTGGGGAGACATAGATTTGTAGTCGAAAGGACTACAGAAGTGGGGCAAG
Organism: Pinus taeda; assembly: GCA_000404065.3. Classification (NCBI taxonomy): domain Eukaryota; kingdom Viridiplantae; phylum Streptophyta; class Pinopsida; order Pinales; family Pinaceae; genus Pinus; species Pinus taeda. Next base: position 266,665 of record APFE030174264.1, on the reverse strand, counting down.
ATCCTTGAGGTACCCAAACTCTTGGATCACATCCAGCTACGGGAGCCCTTAACTACAGTAGCATAATGACAAGTGTTGAGTGGAGCAAGGTGTGATCGAGCGACAAGGTAGTGCTAGAGTGCAGAAGTCTATAGCAGTGGGGTGGAGGTTGCATCAATGCAAAAGGCACAGGAGAGGTTCCAGCAATGCAGTGGCAGTAGAGGGAGCACAAGATAGCAGCAGAGGTGGCTTCAACATCACGAGGCTTCCAGACTGACCACGATGTCATAGTTTGGGTGAAGTCAATTACTTACTTCTCGGTAACTGAGTTGCAGTGCAACAGTTAGCAGTGGCAGTGCTATGGGCAGCATGAAGCAGCATTTTGAGAGGGAGCTGCACTACAGATGTAGTAGTGGCAATGGAGTGCCATGGGCAGCAGTGCAGTGGACGTGGGGCAACAGGCCAAGCATGAATGTGATGCTTCTATGGTAAGGCATTACTAGAGCACATTCCTCGTTAAGAGGGAGTGTTGATTTTGGGTAGCATTGGATGTGCTCTAGCCATGAAATTTGGTGGAGAGGCTAAGGCACACGAGATCTCCAAGACTCAGAAATCGTTTGGAGAAATTCCACCCGGATGAAGAGATATTAAAATAATTAATATTTTTAATGGGTCCCTAAGTCTAAACATAGGAAAATAAAAATATTAATGTGTATTAATATAAAATGGGTGAGAAAGTTCTAAGTGACAAGGATCAAGCCAGTTCTAATCTTAGCCGTTGATTAGGGACTTAATCTTGGCTGTTGAATTGTCAATAGGAAAAGTATTAGAGGAGGCTTGAGGGTCAGTTGGAGACACACTAAGAGAGATAAGTCAGTTCGATTTTCTAGGGCGAGGTTTGTTGAGGAAATCAAGTAAGTGATCAATTGCAATGAGGGGAAATTCGGCAGGAAGCTGAAGAATACATAGCAGAGAGGTAGTCTGGTGCCAGGAGAGACAGTGCAGGCCCTAGAAGGGCTGACGCAGAGGCCGTAGGAGTTGACGCAGAGGACGTAGAGGGTTGTAGAGGCGGACGCAGAAGCCATAGAGGCTGACGCAGAAGTCCTAGAGGGATTCAGAAGCAACGCTAGGGAGATTTTGTGGGGCAGACTGGGAGCAAATCAGCAAATTCTTAACCAGGATAGGGTGACGCAACTCCTATAGGAGTAACGCAGTTCCTGAGCAGTGCATGGAGTAGCTTTCATTGTCCAGCATAGGGAATAGTGAGAGTTACTATGGGATTTGATCATCCGGTTGTTGATTTGCCAGAATATTTGTCTCCGGATAGAGGTACTACTGCCGAGGATATTCTCTGTTGGGTGAGCCATTTCTGGCACCCTAGTTGTATTCACGAAATCTGCTTAATAATAAAACCCTCATATTTGCTACACCGATTTTCCTACATTGGGTTTTTTCAGGGACAATTGTCCAAAAATAACAGTGTCCCTTGTGTTATTGTCTCAGTTTATTTCAGTGCATGATCTGTATATTTGTGAAGGCTGCAATAGTGTTTACTTCGATGTTTATGCAATTAAATAACTTGCTAATGTAAAGAACAAGTAGGAGATTGTAAACCAATAATTGCAGTAGGGGTTTTTGATGTGTTAGATTCAGGAATTTTCACGGAGTTCACATAAAATCTAACAAGGATTGTGCAACATTTATTGTGGGATCAAATGACAACTCAAAATTTTCAACGTTGAGATTAGTGATCTAAGAACTAGGCAATGAATGTACCCATGGCACAAGAAAAGAGTATGGTTAGTCCAATGTTTCTGACTTGTAGGTAGTTCAAGCCTGATTCCACATCAAGTTGTGGGAACTTTATGAAGGGAAGTAAGTCTCCCATGTGGTTTGAGGGATGTTGGAAATACTGAGAGGGGGGTGAATTAGTGTTTCAGTATAATCAGTTAATTTTAACTTCACAAAGCATTGATTATCATTAGCATTGGATTAAAACATATGTTAGCATTATATCACATGAAGAGGTAACAACACCATTCAACAATGCATAACATCAAAGGCAGAACACTAGAGATTTTGAGGTGGAAACCCTTCTGGGAGAAAAACCACCAAATGCTTCTTAAAGTAGATATTTAATGATTACATCAATGGGAAGCTCCAACTTCCAAATTTATCAGCTCCAACTGAAAGGATGCTCCAACACCCTAGTTTACAAGCTCCAACCTGGAGCAAACTCCAACTCCCTAATTTACCAGCTCCAACTGGAAGGATGCTCCAACACCCTAATTTACCAGCTCTGACTAGAAGGATATTCCAACACCCTCACAAGCTCCAACCTGCCTTAACACCCTATGTTACCAGCTCTGACTAGAATGATGCTCCAACAGCCTTGCAAGCTCCAACCTGCCTTAACACCACCTGCCACCCTAATCAAACAGACCACGTTTCACAATTTTTAGACTAGATCCACCTGTGCTCAAATCAAAATAAATAATATCAAAACAATCCACTGACTTTGTCAATCTACAATCTTGGCACAAAGTTGTCAACAATAATAACAACTTCTTTGCTCAAAAGATCAAACCCTGGTAACTTAAAATCTGTCATGTCCACTGTTACAATCAAATCTGCTTCTACTCAACATCAATACCAAACCTTAATTCAACAATGTAGTAACACCCAACGCTCTCTGCTCAGTAGACCTCAACAAATATGTCTTCTCTATGCTCTTCAATGACATTGAGCTGTCAACAATGCTCTTTGTTCATCAAGTTGTCAAATCCTAATAGTAGCATAAACTTTGTCAAGTGCTCTGCCACAATAGCTCTGCTCAAGTGACCTTTGCTCATCATGTATAACAAACCCTAGGCCACAACAATTTTCACAAGAAATGGTCAACAACATACATATTTAGCAACTCTGCTTAGGACATAAAACTTTGGCATCTTCAGATAGAAACCCTAAAACAACATCCATTGATATCAATCATGCCCCCTTTACTTAGTTAAGGCTCTAAGCCTATAAATTAGTGTCCTTCACTCCAAACAGTTGTGATCATCATTCAGTATTTGTGGCAGCTTGTAACTCAAATTCTCAAGCATATTTTAATGATGTCAATTGCAATGGACTCAAAAACCTTTCTGCTAGTGTGTGCTTTAGATAATGAGGATTAGACTCCAAAACTATGGATGATGTAACAATGATAGCCTCCACTTCAACTATCAATCTTCAATGCAAGCTTGTCATTGTAGATGAATACTTCTGATGTATACGAATAGCCAACCTTTTAAACATTAGAACATAGCTTTCAAACCAAAACATATTATAGATGTACCTTTGTTTGATAATGTCAACAACTTTTACCTCTGCTTCAGATAATGCCTTGAAAAGTGTCTCGGAATCTATTGTTCAATTCAACAAGGCTCGATCATAACAAATGAGGAATTTTGCTAGCATACCTCAAGAAGAATGTGGCTCTAACTTCTTCAATATTTTGTTCTTAGCATGATCTTCTAACCAATGAATTTGAGGTGTTTGTTCTCTGCCTAGGTCACTGGTGTCCTTGCTACAGCTGCTCCTTAACCATGAGTGTCTCGGATTTGCCAGTCCAAATGAAATCCTAAGAAATCTATACCACATGGCTGTCAAATTACACCAACAGGATGACTTCACTGACAATCCTAGATTTTGGCTTCAGAACTTCAACAGTGTCTCTACCTTGGATCTCTAGAATAAAATGTCACTATAGAATACCTTTAGATCAAGGCTAGAATCTTACTTCATGGACTGAACAATACACTTCAGATAGTAACTTCAGAAGAGTAACCATTCAAGACCCAATACTAAGCAAGATTTGACATCAAAAGGAGTTCGGAAGAGAAGGGTCCAAATAGCCTTAAAGCATGAGTGTTTCACTAAGATATATGGCTACCAAAACCCTTACCATAGTTCGCAAATAACATGTACACGTCACAGATGCTAGGCCGAGACACCTGCACAGAGATGCAATGAAAATAATCCTGAGATAGATGACAAATGTGACTTAGAAGTGTTGAAATTGCTAAGTCTAACACGTCAGAAATTCTTCCTATATTATCTGGTTTATTTCACCTAGTTGTTTATTTATTAACTAGTTATTTAACCATATAAATACTGAAAATAAACACAAATACATTCTCAACCATCTATAGATCATTAACTGAAATAACAGACAAACACACAAGGGGCACCGTTATTTTTGGACAATTGTCCCCGAAAAACCCCAACTTGGGAAAACCGATGCAGCAGTTCTGAGGGTTTTATTATTAAGCAGCTTTCTTGAGTACAACTAGGGTGCCAAACTAGCTCACCCAACAGAGATATCTATCTGGCAGTAATACCTCTCTTCGAAAGCAGATATTCAGCAAGTCGGCTCCATGAAATTGCTTCCAAGGCTTCTCTGAGGCTCTGCGTCAGCCCTCCTGGCCTCTGCGCAACTCTGAAACCCTCTGCGTCAGCCCTCTGCTACTCTACGCTGGTTCTTTAGCCTTCTGCGTCACCCACGCAGGCCCTGCTAACCTCTACACAATCTCTTTATGCCTCTGCGTGGCTTCTGCTAACTATGTGTAGCCTCCTTTGTCACTGTGTTGGCTCTCCTACACTATCTCTGCCTCTCTGCTATGCACTCATCGCCCCTCGCTGCAACTCAGATCACTTGTTCGAATTTTCTCAGCAACCCCGCTCCAGAAAAATCAAACTGACTAATCAATTTTGGTATGTCCCCAACTGACCCTTAAGCCTCCTCTTATACTTTTCCTGTTGAGTCTTCAACGGCCGAGATTAAGTCCCTAATCAACGGCCAAGATTAGATTTGGCTTGAGCCATGTCATTTAGAACATTCTCACTCAGTTTCATATTAATACCTATTAATATTTTAATTTTCCTAAGTTTAGACTTAGAAACTCCATTAAAAATATTAATTATTTTAATATCTCGCTACCCGGGTGGAATTTCCCCAAACCATCTCTGGGTCTTGGAGATCTCATGCGCTTTAGCCTCTCCACCAATTTTCATGGCTAGAGCACATCCGATGCTACCCCAAAACACTCCCTCTTAGCGAGGAATGTGCTCTAATAATGCTCCACCACTGAACATCACTCTGATCATCCGGCACCGATACCTATGTTGATGCTTGGCCTACTGCCCAACATCCTCTGCACTGCTGCCCATGGCTCTTCCACTATCACTGCTACATGTGTACTGCAGCTCCCTCTGCATCTGTGCTGCTTTTGGTCCTTCCTCCCAACACTGCATCTGCACTGCAACTCTCTCTCATCTTGTTGCATTGTGATGCCCATAGCACTACCACTGCTAACTGTTGCACTGCAACTAAGTTATCGAGAAGTAACTGATCTACCCAAGTACTGACATCATTGTCAGCCTAGAAGCCTCCTGATGCTAAAGCTACCTCTGTTGCTATCTAGTGCTTTCTTTGTTGCCTCTGCGCTGCTGCAAACACCTCTGTGCTTCTCGCACTGCTCCAACCTCCTTTGTGCCTTTTTGCACTCCTGTACCCACCTTTGTGCCTCTTGCACTATTGCAACCTCCACTGCGTTGCTATAGACCTTTGCACTCTAGCACTGCCTTGTCGCTCCATCTACATCTTGCTTCTATCAACATTCGTCATCCTGCGGCAGTCATTCGCGACTTCCGTAGTAGGATATGATCCAAGAGTTTGGGTACCTCAAGGATCCTGCCCCTCATCTTCTGTAGTCCTCCTGACTACAGCTTGATGTCTCCCCACCTCTTCTCTAGAGGTGTATGAGCACTCATGGCACAGTCATCATCCATCTCAACTTCTTTCTCCGCCTTAGCCGGAGTTGCCTTGGAGTCAAAAGCCTCTCCCTTATTCTTCTTCCTGGGACACTAGGTTGCATAATGACCCAGCTCCCCACAATGGAATCAATTCACCTTGGAGATATCCTTCTTCCTCCTCTTCCCCTATTGTCCCGCAGATGCTAAAGTCGCATCCTCCTCCTCCTCTTTCTTGATTCTACCTCCTTTGTTGCTACCTCCTGCCTTGGTCAACCATCTGATCTCTTCTTGGCAAAGAGCTGCCCACATCTCTTCCCATCCTGAAATATCATCTCTACCCAAAATGCTTTGGACAAATGTCTCCCAATCCTCAAAGACTGCATTCAAGGTGATCCTCACCATGAACTCCTGATCCGGTGTGGCCCCTATGGAAATAAGTTGGTCCTAAATCTCTTGCAACCTGCTAAAGTATAAATCTATCTTCTCCCCCTTCTGCATCTAATACGTTTGTAGTTGATTCTCTAACAACATATTCCTCTACACGTAAGTGCCTTGATACAATGTTGTCAAGGTATCCCACATCTCCTTTGCCATGTTCTTCTCAGCAATATGCAGGTATTACATGATCCTTGACCCCATCAAGGATTATGCAGTTTGCCTTCGCCATTGCATCCTCATACCTTTCATTATCAGTTGGGTCGATTGGGATAGCCACAATTCTCAAGGAGAAGCCCTTGATGCGATGTTTATCCAGAACAGACAGGATCTTGGCCTTCCAGATGACAAAGTTGGAGGCCCCATCCAACCTGTCATGATCCCTTAGTCCGTTCATTGCCATCTCCACTCTTCTACTGGACTCCCTCTAAGCCTCGACTTCCCTCTTGGTAGTTCTCTCCTCCTAACTGTCGAACTGCTCCTCTCTGATCCTCTTTGCAACTGCAAAACTCGGATCTGGATTTCTTGGCTAGAAATCCCTCAAGGCAGCGACTCCCTCTACCTTGGCTTTATCATGTTAGGTATTGTTCTATTTTGATAGCAACAGCACCCCACCAGCTTCCCAATCCACAATATGCCCACAGCTCCCTAGGCCCTAGCCACTGAAGAAACTGAGCCTCTTAGCTCTGCAGAATCCCGGCAAGGCTGAATCGCTCCTCTGGCCAACTACCTCAAGCCTACCTGGCTGAGTAGGATGAAGTGGCTCTTCGTGAGCCTCTTCTGCCTTCCTCTGCCTCTACGTTGGTCCTCTCTCTGGCTCGAAATGATGACGCAGGCCCTTTGCATCACTCCTTCTCTGCTACTTTCTGCTTAGGAACAAATTTTGTCTCTCGGGACAGTTGTTTCTGCTGCAAATTTCCTGATTTAGTTGGTGCCTTCAACTCTCCTATGATCTGCAACACTCTGATACCATGTTGAAATTTCTAAGTCTAACACGTCAGGAATTCTTCCTGTATTATCTGGTTTATTTCACCTACTTGTTTATTTCTTAACAAGTTATTTAGCCATATAAATATTGAAAATAAACACAAATACAGTCTCAACCATCTATAGATCATCAACTAAAATAACAGATAAACACACAAGGGACACTGTTATTTTTTGACAATTGTCCCTGGAAAACCCCAACTTGGGAAAATCGATGCAACAATTTTGAGGGTTTTATTATTAAGCAGCTTTCTTGAGTACAACTAGGGTGCCAAACTGGCTCACCCAACAGAGATATTTATCTCGTAGTAATACCTCTCTTCCGAAGCAGATATTCAGCAAGTCTGCTCCACGAAATTCCTTCCAATGCTTCTTTGAGGCTCTGCGTCAGCCCTCCTGGCCTCTACACAGCTCTGAAACCCTCTACGTCGGCTCTCTGCTGCTCTGTGTTGGCTCTCTGGCCTTTTGTGTCACCCACGCAGGCCCTGCTAGCCTCTGCGCAGTCTCTCTGGGCCTCTACTTGGCTTCCGCTAGCTCTGTGTAGCCTCCTTTGTCATTGCGCTGGACCTCCGACACTATCTTTGCCTCTTTGCTATGCAGTCATTGCCCCTCGCTGCAACTCATATCACTTGTTTGAATTTTCTCAGCAACTCCGCTCCAGAAAATCGAACTGACTGATCAATCTTGGTGTGTCTCCAACTAACCCTCAAGCCTCCTCTTATACTTTTCCTGTTGAGTCTTCAACGGCCGAGATTAAGTCCCTAATCAACGGCTAAGATTAGATTTGGCTTGATCCATGTCATTTAGAACATTCTCACCCAGTTTTATATTAATACCTATTAATATTTTAATTTTTCTAAATTTAGACTTAAAAACTCCATTTAAAATATTAATTATTTTAATATCTCTCTAACCGGGTGAAATTTCCCCAAACCATTGATGGGTCTTGGAAATCTCATGTGCTTTAGCCTCTCCACCAATTTTCAAGGCTAGAGCACATCCAATGCTACCCGAAATCAACAAGAAGAGGGCAAAATCATGTGCTACGGAACTGATCTAGGAACGGAATATTTATGTCACAGAACTGCCACAAGATAATGTGATTACACAACAGATTGGCTTCTCAGTGATCTGCGCCCCAGTCTAGATTAAGCTCAGTTAAATGCCTCTGGATTGGACAAGATAGCTTCATAAGACAGGCTCCATAAATTCTCTGCTTCAAACTTTATGTATGCCAACAATCTGTACCAAAAGACTCAGAGATAATAAGGCAGAGAAGCTTCAGAAATTCTGAGCAAACAGAAACAAACTTCAAAAATAGTCACAGATCTTCAAGGTTGCAAATGATCTCTGAGATAGCTTGCATTAGGTCAACATTTGATGCTTCGGACCACAGAAAATTTCAGTCAAGAGAGGGCCAAGTGTGCCTAATCTTGATTATAGAACCCCAACGAAAGCCTTAATCCAGAACATAGATAAATATCGACCTTCTCTTTGGTTTTGTGAGACTACCCAAGGCCGCAGAAGGAATTTCAGAAGATTAGACAATGAATATGTGTTTCTTGTGGAGGATCCGAGCCTCCTTTTATAGGGGTTGAAGGGTCACAATTAGGGAGGCTGACCTAATCAGACTTGGAGGGAAGCTGACCTGATTTGAAAAATTTGAATACTTGGAGCCAAAAACCACTTAATTTGGAGGCCAACTTTGTCAACAAGATTGATTAAGCTTGCACTTGACCATTGAGCCCATTTAAATTAATTTTCTTGAATAATAAGAAATATTTGCTTGTGACTTTGACCAGTAATTCGAATAAGCCCATTTTCTTAAATAATAAAAAAATTGCTTCTGACATATCCTTTTGGGGCTTCTTGACCAAGAATGGGGCTCTAATCTTCAAAGAGGCATAACTCCTCAACCATGAGGAATTAGGAGACGTACCACCTACCATCGAAATCGGCATGACAAGGAGAATTAGCTGATGATGATCCTAAGTCCAAACACAATGATCTTCAACCAATGCAATCTAGACAAATATTAAGAGCGTTCAAGAACCGATGTTGGTATCAATCACAACACCATTCAACAAGGTAGTCCATTTCAAAACCCATCAATTGCTGCTTTCAGCGGGAACCTGTTCAAAATCCATCATTGTTGGTTTGGGGTAATCTCATTAGAAACCTGGACCGATGGGTTCAAGATGATCAATGATCTTAATATACCGTGATGTAAAAATGATGATCCAATTAGTAGTAAGGTTAGTTAGGTGGTTAGACCATCTTCACCCTCTTATACTTCCACTCTAAATGTAGAGTATGATAAGAAGAGAATAGTACATATGTTGGATAAATAGGTAGTCTACCTCAAAGTAAATATGGGTGTGTTGTCGCACAATTAGTGGTTAGGTGATTAAAACACCTTAACCATCATAGGGTACCGCAATTGTAACCAATTTAATGTATGATAAGATTATGGTATTGCAATGGTAACTGATTTATTCTATGATAAGATATGTGAGAGAGTGGTACATGTATGCAGTACATGGGTAACCCACCTCAGGGTAAGCCTAAGGTATATTGTTGTAGCACTATTAATAATATATGCCATTTATTACTCTCTCCATCATATCTCATGTTTATTTTGATGTGCATAACTGCATATGCTGTTAAAAAATATTATTAAACCAATGGTCAGCTTATAGCTTATGATATATCATTTCATTACAAAAATTCACCATGAAGGGGGTATCTAAAATCTTGCTAGATTGGAGGAATTAGTCGTCCCAATAGGAGATATTCTATTTGTCACCTATTCTGGAAATGTGCTACTAGGTACTAACATTAATCACCCTATGCTCATGGCTACATGGAGTGTGCAGCCATGTTTGATGGCATAGTAAATTAGTAATAAAGACATGGCATTGACCTTGGAGTACGGTCTCCATTATGGCTTTACCTAAGGAATCAAAACCATCTATCATGCAGAAATTGCATAGACTTGATATTTGCATACCCATGGTTGGTTAAGAAGGCATGCATTTCATACAACACCATAGCTACTGTTCCTCTATCATGTTGTGCTTCAGCTGAAGGGATGCATCAACTCAAAAAAGACATGTATTGCATACTAACACCAGATCCTTGCTCCTTTATTGCATTGTGTATGAGTTAAAGAAACCTATCTCTAATATAAGATTTTATATCTCATAAGCCAACATTGCAGAATGTAAACTAACCTTCGACTTAAGCTCTGGAGAAATGCCAAGAGCCTCAGGCTGGCGTAGCACTCCAGATTTCACACGCACTGCACAAGTTGTGCAGCATCCTGTCCATTTAACAAATCCAAGTTCCAACTTAAGTACCACCCTCTAACTGTGATAAAGTAATAAATTCACATAAATTGTATATAGACACATTAATTAAATAACAATAAAACAATCTAAGAAAAGCACGTCAATGTTTTTTGCTTATTTGCTAGGCAAAGAATTAGAAACCGTATAACCTTTAATATAGGATATTAGACCAAAGAAGTCCCAATGGATATTATTTTAAACTAATTTAATCTTGGCTAATTCATAAGATTGTGAGCATTAATATAAGTGAAAACAAAGGATGAACTCAAGAAACAAATTTATAATATCCATGAAATAGTGCAAGTATAGATAACACGGGTTAATACCTTAAGGGATTGGCTGAGGTCTCTCCAAGTTGAAAGAGAAAAAAAATTAAGAAAATGGAATGAAACATTTTCATCTTGTATAACTATCAAATACAAAAAGCCATTGAAAGGAATAAATTGTCATGTTGCAAGTACCACTTTTTTCTGTTTGCATGTGTGGAAAAATGTGTTGAATTTTTGTAGCTATGGTCAGTCTTCATAGTTATTTTAGCCCTCCAAAGCAAAAGAAATGAAAAATATAATATTGGTTTCAAGATGGCTTCAAAAGCAGGAAAATTCGAATTTTAAATTTTGAATTTTGGATTTTGCCTCCAAAATGTAAGGTCGGCCCTAACTCCTTAACTCGAACCAGCCCAAGGGATGTTCCCATTGGGGCACTCTAATTTACTATATATACTCCAATCGTCGCCCTCCATTGGCACCAATTCAGATCACCATCTGTGGCAAAATATGAATGAATCTGAGGCAAACCAGAAGGACGACAAATGTAAGGCAGAATAAGTGGACGAATCCGAGGCATGAAGAAGGGCAATTTCTGAGGCAGCAAACAGAAATTTCTGAGGAAAGTGCAGGAGGCCAAATTTGTCTCTGGTTGACCAGGTTTGACCTAGGCATGTTTGTGGTCAGTTTGACTTTGTTTTTGATTGGAAGATCAGATTGTATTTCTTGTTGAATTGGACAAATCTCTCTAAGAAAAGGTTGATGGGTTTTTCCCTGGTTAGGGTTTTCCCAGGATAAGTTTTTGTGTCTCATGTTTGGCTGTCTCTTCTTGACCCCACTGTCATTGTTGTTTCACAGTTTAGATTTTCTATGTATAGTTGCTTAATGATGAATGTGACACAAGATAAATTAATGAAGAAACCATTGGAAGTAATTATCAGTCTACAAAATCATGAAAAATCAACATGGTATCAGAGCATGGGTTATAGAGCAGCAATTAAAGAGAAAGCCAAGACACCTGTTGAAGTAATAGCCGCCTAACCTTTTCTATACTGTAAAAGCCAGGTCCTGCTTGCGTTCAAGTATGGAACAAAGACCAAGTTTGAAGGAAAATTGAAGCCCTAACTCTGTTTAGAAAACCCTCATCCGAAGTTTTGTTTAAAGGACCGAAGAAGTCTGTTGGAAATAGGCCGAAAATCCTCAGTCTGGTTGCAGAGGGCCAAAACGCCTTAGGGTCAAATTCTGTCAAGGACTGAAAGGCCTCAGTCTGGTTGCTTAGCATCGAAAAGCCTCAGGGCTGACCTCAGGAAGGCCGAAAGGCCTCAGTATATCAACAGGAGAAGCCGAAAAATCTCATGTTTATGACCAGGACGTGTGAAGGTTTTCTCAGGCATGTGGGAGGCCAGCAAGGCAAGCAACTTGCCTTTTGAAAATTGGTCTCTGTGTCATCATCTTCCACTTTGATAATATCAGATCCCTCCACTATGGAACCTTCTTTTGAGACATTGAATGTAATGAAGTTTGATGTTGCCTTTACAATAGACCCTTCGTGTTTACAATGACTTTCAGATAGTGTTCGACTCCTGGGTCATTCCAAGGAAAACTATGAAATCTGGATTTACAAACTAAAAGGGAGACCTCACCAACACTCAAGGAAATTCTACAACTGTTTGATGATTCTTACCGGAATTCAGCTGAGTCCATTCTCACAATGCAAAATGAAGATGAGACACTTGATTCTTCTCTTGATAACCAAGAAAGCCTTGATGAAGAAGTTGGAATGGATGAAGCTTTTGACGACGAAAAGTCCTCAGAAATTTGAATGCAATAACAATGGTGAAGTTCTGAAGGATGAAGGCTTGAATACCATGACCTTAAGCTTGTAATCTAAAATTCTATGAAGCAGTTATAGGTTGTATTTCTGTGGTATGATTGATCATTTATAATCTGGTATGGACAGCATGCATAGTAATGATCTGTTCTGACGCAACAAGGGCATTCATAAACTTACAATGGAGAAGGGGCGGAGATTAAGTATAAGGCTGAATAAAGCTCTAGTAAGCAGTATAGCAGAGCCTACATTAAGCTTAAACGAGGGTTCTCTTCTGGGTCTGTTTAGGAAGCCTTAAAAATTCTTGAGGAAGATTCAAGAATGTCACTAATGAAGGAAAAACGAGATCTGCTAAGAACGATGGACTATGCACAAATCCTTACACCTGTACCAATAACATTTTGGCAGCCTTAAGTGTGATTGAAGTTTTTACGAACCTGTGCTTCCCCTGGAGATGTTGCAGCCTATTACAAAGTGTTGTTCTTCAAGCTGCTAAGATTTAAGCTTCTAGATTATTGATGCCGAATGCACTACTGTGGAAAATCTTGTATGACTGAGTACGGGCCCTAGAAGATGCATTGCATATACTACTAATATTGTCTGTTGAGGTCATGATTGGATTGACTGAGAGGTGTTGTTGGTGCTAAGAGACAAAGGGAGCTGAGAAGAAAAGCTCTCACACATTGAGCAAGCGAAGTCATAAGACTTGTGCTAAAGGATGACCTCCCTCTTAGAAGAGCTAGTCGCTTTTAGGGTTTGTAAAGCTGGGAAAAGTCTTGAAGGTTATAATTTAGAAATCCCTAGGGTTTGGGGATAAAACCCTAGAGCTAGACCTAGATCAATGTTTCTGTTGAAAGAAGAAACCCTAGCTCATGCAAGGAAGGAAAGGAAAGCAGTATGTTGATGATGAGGATGAGGATGATGAGTTTGCAGATAGATTTTATTTCTGCAAGGCAAAGATCAAAAGGGAGTTGACAATTCCCTACAACCCTCAAAGATAAGTACTTTATATCTCTTTTCCTTGATTATTATTGTTTTACTATTAGTTAGCCTCTTGTCTTTGTTTCTTATGATGGGTTATAGTCATTTCTTCCATGACCTCCTAGTGAGGGTCGCGGGTACATCGTGAATGTTGCCAAGGCTTTGGCAGCAGATGGAAGCATTGGAAGAACGAAGCAAAATTTGTGGCAAGAAGATTCTCCCAAGATCAGTGATTTGTTGTGGGAGTAATTGTATTGACATCTAGAATCGTGCTTGATGACCGGAAGAGCTCCTAGTTCAAAGGAAGCAGGTAAGCTAGCAAGTTTGAAGGATGTCATCGTGCCGAGATCACTAGAAAGTCATTGATTACTTCAAAGTGGATTTACAAAATCAAGCATTTGGTAGATGGCAACATAAGAAGTACAAAGCGACAATTCTCAATGGAAAAGGTAGAGGACTATGCGGAGACATTTGCTCCAATTGGTAGGAAGATTTGTTTCTGTGATAGAGGGAGCAGTGATGACAGAGAGAGTTGATCTCTAAGTTCGAGATGAAGGATCTTGGTTGGATACATTATTTCTTGGGACTAGAAGTGTGGCAGAAGTCGGATGAGATCTTCCTTGGTCAAAAGGAAGTGTATTGTTATGATCCTTCAGAAATTTGGGATGATGGATAGCAAGTCCATGGCCATTCCCATGGTATCCAATCTGATAAAGCTGAGTGGCAGAGGGAACAACGTGGATTGTCTGTGCAGGATTTGTTTCAACTTCTGAGGAACCGTAAAGCAGCTGTAATGATGGATTCAAGCTAGTCAATTTATGGTTGAGCCGAGGCATATGGCACAACATGTGTTTGAGGTACCGGCATGGTACAGTTGGATATAGATATGTCTCTTACAGCTGCAAGGATTCACAAATTCAAAGTGGGCTCGACACGAGAAAAGTACATCAGGATGATGATTCAGCTTGGATTATGCTATGATGAGTAGGAAGCTAATAGCTCTATTGAAGCAGAGTATATTGCAATTTGTTTGGCGAGTCGTGAAGCAATGTTGCTTCGAAAGCTACTTGCAAAATTGTTTGATCAGGTGCAGGAAACGACCATGATGACAGGTCAAAGCACATGGTACAAAAAGGAGCATTGAAGCTCCTATGTATTTCTATGGTCAAGTTGGTTGTTGACATTCCCTCAAAGTCGATGTCCTTGTATGAAGTTGGCATACTTCTGGGACAAGCTTGGAAATGACTGAGAATGCTTCACTTGGTTGAAGGGAGTGTTGATGTTATAACATCAAGGGGTGGATAATCTCCCTTAGGTCATGGGCATTGACCAAGAAGCCATGCAATATGGCTGGGGGGATTGGACCAGTAGCATCAAGGCTCGGATTGCTCCCCTGGTCAAGGGCTATCTGACCATATTGCCATGGGTTTTGGCTAGTGGGTTGAGCTAGTGCCTTGTAGCATTGGGCAAGTATTTTTATCATTCAATAGCACTTGACGAAATGTGGGAATGGTAAATGGGTCTCGAGATTCACCATGGGCCAGGTGGGTTCCTGACAAGACTCCAAGTGGCAACTTGGTAGATTGGTGACCCAAGGACTAGCCTTGTGTCAGGGGGTGCTTGACCTGCCAATGGGTATTTGGCTTGTGTTTGACTAGATCCTTTGCAAAGGAGATGTGACTAGTGGGTTACTAGATCCCTTTGCATGATGTTGATGCAGGATGCTTTCCACATATAGTGGATGGATTCATCAACATATTTGAGCTCATTCAACCTTTTCTTGGGATAGAATTTTTTAATTCAACAAGAGAACATCTAGAAAAGTCATTATGAATACCTCCCTAGCTAAGAGGGAGTGTTGAATTTTTGTAGATATGGTTGGTCTTCATAATCATTTTAACCCTCCAAAGCAAAAGAAATGACATATAATATCGGTTTCAAGACGGCTGCAAAAGAAGGAAAATTTGAATTTTGAATTTTGCCTCCAAAATGTAAGGTCAACCCTAACTGCTTAAGTCAACACAGCCCAAGGGACATGCCCATTGGAGCACTCTAATTCACTATATATACTCCATTCGTCCTCCTCCATTGGCACCAATTCAGATCACTAATTGAGGTAGAATAAGACGAATTTGAGGTGGACCAGAAGGACAAATCCAAGGCAGAATAAGAGGACAAATCTGAGGCATGAAGAAGGACGATTTGTGAGGCAGCAAACCAAAATTTCTGAGGAAAGTGCAAGCGGCCAAAATTTCAAGAGGCCGAATTTGTCTCTAATTGACCAAGTTTGACTCAGGTATGTTTGTGGTTAGCTTGACTTTGCTTTTGACTAGAAGATCATATTGTATCTCTTGTTGAAATAGACAAATTTCTCTAAGAAAAGGTTGTTGGGTTTTCCTCTAGTTAGGGTTTTCCCAGGATAAATTTTTGCCTTTTGTGTTTGGCTCTCTTCTTGATCCCACTATCATTGTTGTTTTAGAGTTGAGATTTCTTATGTATATTTGATTAATGAGGAATGTGACACGATAAATTAATGAATAAATCGTTGGTAATTATTAGCCTAGAAAATCATGAAAAATCAACAAAATGCATCTCATATTGCATTACTAAACAATAAAAAGATACATTAATAATTCCCCCCTCCTAACATAAACTAAGTGGTCAAGCATGTCCACTTTAGCTCCAACATCTAAAGAGTCTAGATATTCCGTAAGAATATCCACTAGTATTACAAATACAAATATTCCTTATCAATCACCATAAATTCCCTTAAATCTTGCTTAAGAATGTTATCTAAAACATGATTCTATGGTTAGAGAGTTGTCATATGCAATCTTAGATGGGAGTTGTGCCATCACCAATAACTTATAAGGAACATGTGTCTCTCCATCCACTATTGATTTTCACATCCATGTAACAACAAAATTATAAGATTAATAAGGAAATGTTGCTAACCAATTTGCGCTAGGAAGCAATGTCATGTAGCTCTATGTATATCTTGTGTCTAAGCTCCACAATTTTCCAACAATATAAGTGGATGGCTTAAAGGAAAAAGTAATACATCTCATCTTAGAACATATATAATTTGTGCGTAATGCTTTAATAAATATGGCTAGGGAGCACTCATATGGGACAAAATCCAAACATAGGGGTATGCCACTATTGGAAAAAAGTTAGGGAAACTTATTAAATTGTGTTTTCCATACATGACAATTAATTATGCTCTTTATTATGTGTGTATTCTTTTATCATCAAATGAATGCCAAAAAAACAGAGATCACATGAACACAAGATGTAGGCATCATTCCAAGGAAAAATCCCTCCAACAGGGGAAAACCCTCAAGAACTTTTTTGCTTATCAACTTCAAATGAGACTTCCAAGACCATAGACTCAAGACCAACACACCAAGACCAAGCCAACTGTTGATTTGGGGTAGCATTGGATGTACTCTAGGCCTCAAATTTTGCAGCGAAGCTTGGGCACATGCATTCCAAAGAACCCGGAAACAGTTTTGGGAAATTCCACCCAGAGATGATTTTATTAAAATAATTAATATTTTTAATGGAGTTCCTAAGTCTAAACTTAGGAAAATTAAAATATTAATGGGTAGTAATCTAATTGTGGGTGTAATTTCTAGATAAAGACGGAGATCAAGTCAAAATGATCTGAGCCTTTGACTAGGCGTTAATCTAGGTCGTTGGTTTTCCAACAGGAAGATATAAGAAGAAGCTTGAGGGTCATTTGGAAAATACACCAAGAGATCAAGAGATCAAATTTCTTAAGTGAGAAGTTCTCAGGAGGAAGTTTTGATCGAGGAGATTTCTTGCAATTAAAGGACAGGAATAGCATCCAAAGAGAGAGATTTTCTCAACCGGAGAATCATCAACAGAGAGAGGCAAAGAGTGATCCAGTAGCCCAGACACAGACATTGACGCAGGGCCACGAAGGGCCACACAAAGGCAGCACAAAGGGTGAGAGGGAGTCTGAGATTTTGCTGGGGAAAGTCAGTTTCAAAAGCCGAGAGCCAGGGTGTGATATCGGGAGGCTGAGCGCAGAGTCTCCGAGCAACAAATCGATCAGCAGACTAGGTAACGCAGAGGCTAGAGAGGTTGATGCAAAGACTGCTTGAGGACTGCACAAAGTAACATAGGGCCTGCCAGAGGCACTTCATTCAGTATCCGGATCAGCTGGGATTTTCTCAGTGATTGTGCGAGGTAATCTCGCAAATCTTTCTGCCAGCATTTCTCTCTCTGTAACTGAATAACCTGAGATGTATTTAGAGATGTATTCAAATTTTGCTATTGCTTAATAATAATAAACCCTCAGAGTTGTTGCATCGGTTTTCTCGCATTGGGTTTTCTGGGGACATTTGTCCAAAAATAATGGTGTCCTATGTGTTTGTATTTCCTTGCTCAGTTTCTATGTTTCCGAATCATATTTAATTTGGTGTAGGTTGCTTCAGTAATTTGCTTCAATATTTCAAGAAGAAATTTGAAATAAGTTTCTAATGTAATTTACAATCTAGGTGAAGTAGATTCAACTAGTCGCAGTAGGATTCCTGAGATTGTTAGATGTAGGAATTTTCACACCAACCACCCAACCAAGAGATCTGCTTTTCCAACAAAGTCCGTTGCTAGCTTCTAGACAATTTGGTCATGTGGAAACCCTAATATCACAAAAAATTTGCACAACAAAGCATATCCAAGTTGAATGACATCCTCCCACTTTTTCGTTGGACTTCCTACCTTTTTCTCAAGCCTTTCGCACTTCTTTTCTTGCCTCAAATCAGATCAGATGTATGCAATTCGATGTGTGTTTAATGGAGGTCGAATTCCTTCATATATATAGGTTTCTTGTGGACTGGAAGGGCCTCTTCTAGGCTGACCTGAAGGGTTGGCCAACCTTATCATTGGTGTACTCTTAGACACTTCTTTTCATAAAATATTTTTTTTCTTGATTACATGTGCCCAAAGGGTCTTACACCTCATGACTTTGACTTTTACTCGAAATAAAATCCCTAGAGCACTCAATGGGTGCTTTGACCTATTGACTAATGACCCAAGCATGAAATCCATGCCTTAATAAGTCAATTTTCTTTTACAATAAAATTCATTTTTCTTTTCTTTTGACAATACATTATGACATGACATAAATGGCAATTATGAAGACCAAAACTAGTTACAATTTCCAACACTCCCTCTTAACTAGGGAGGTATTCATAATTGTCCAACTAGAACAAGGATAGTACTCCATTTGAAAAAATCTTATAAGAAGAGAACCATATTGATAAGCATCATTCATCATAGCCAGCATTGTCACATTACCCAAGGCCTTAACGGGTACACTCTATCTCTCAAAAGATCAAAGCACAATGTTGGGAGGCATTCCATTGGACACCATATCGCCTCATTATGGTACATACTCCACCTAGGATACCCTGAGTAATCCTACCATCGGACAATTCTTATCCAATTCCATGTGACTTAGGATCTCCATCCTAATCCATCACATTACATGACTCTAAGAATGTTTGTCCAAGATGCTTATCCAATCCACCATTCTCCTTATCCATGTCTATGTACTTGACTTAGGACATCAGTCCTAATCCAGCAAGGTACTTCACACAAGGAGAACCTAACAAGTTATCATTCTAGATAGATGTCTTTCAAATTAATCACATCATTAGGATTTGGTCGACATTTCGAACCAACTAATGTGGTTCATCTTGTCCTGAAGATAAACCACATTAGTTGGTTCGAAATGTCAACCAAATCCTAATGATGTGATTAATGCAAAAGACTTTTATCTACAATATGGATAACAAAAGTCTTGGATCTAGCAAAGTTATCATTCTCCCTATTCGTGATGCATGCACTAGACTTGCGACTATTAGTCCTGGTCTAGTACATGACACAGGGAGAACCAATGTCCAACCATACTCCCTCTCAAACAAGGAAGTCATCTGTATTCTCCTTTTAATCATAGAACAGATCTTGCTCCTATTCAAGGAGACTCCTTTTACTCCCTCTTAAACCTAGAGGAGATTCCAACTTCCTTAGAGAAGTCACAGCCACAAGTCATCTTACTTGTCTTTCATAGCTTGTATGGCTTCGTCTTTCCTCCGCATCTCGAAAAATCCTCCTGGTATCACGAATCATGGAGTCATCTTCTCATGATAGATTCCAAGTCATCCATCTTCCACATCACTTTCATCTTGTCTTTATTAATGAAACCTTTTCTATTGAACCTTCCCAATCTTCAAGTTGCACATAGCTTCCTCACAAAAGTGATCTCCCTTCAAGACCTTCAGGATATCTTCATATTGCTACCTCACCATGCCATTTTTTCTCATCCTCATCATCTTCATGGTCCATCTCCACAAGAGTTTCCTTCCTACATCAGAGTGCCCAAGGATCGAACCTAATTACCAAGTTTCTATTTGCTTTCGGAGATCGTACTTGATGTTGATCATTAGAAGATATATATTCTAGCAAGAAAGTTCCTTTATTAGTTACTTCAGGGTCCTTTCATTTCTCTTCCTCCATCATGCTCATTGTTTTCGAGGAGTCACCATCAAGCACGATAGTTTCTTTGCTTCTTCCTCCTCATCTTACTTTTACCTGCAATTCTTTGATAGCAAGTACAACCAAGCAAAATATACAATTACAAGCGCATGATAATAGATTTGTCTCTCCAAGGTTTCCATGGGATCTTAGAGAGGGAGAACTCCTAGGATTTTTAGATCCAAACCCTAAATCTCTTGATATTTCCTTTTGAAACATCAATCCTAGGGTTTGAGTCTCAAATCCAATTCTACCCTTACCAAGATTTACCATTTTCCCTAGACTACCTACAAACCCTAAAAATCAAATGTTAGGGTTTCTATGAGGGAACAAACATATTACAACTAGGGTTTCTCTCTTGACAAGGATTTTTACAAAATTAATGACCTTCATCAAGATGAAGATTGTTACCCACCATCCGTGGGTGGTATCATAAGAGAAAAAAAATTCTCCTAGATGATCCTCAGTCGATAGCCAACAGCAACCAAACAGCTCAATGTGCCACTATCTCTGCCACCTAAGCCAGCCATGTGGTCCCTAGCCCCTCTGTTATGATCGTATGTTTGAAAGTGGGCCTCCCAACCCCGAAGGTATGGCTTTTCATTGGTATAGTTAAGTAATTTTGTTTACTTATTGTTGACCACTGGAGTGGCACCTGATGATTAGATGAAGACTCCATGCCCAAGGATTATCCAGAAGACACTTGTACCATCAGATATCGCCAGTCCACAAAGTTTTTTAACTCTACTTCTATCTTCTCATCATCTTTCTTGTACCCAGATTCCACACCCTACGGGGAATTGTAATAAGTGATACCAGTAATTATGAGTTTTGAGTCTGTAACAGGCCTAAGATGTTGAGCTCGATCAGCAAACGAGTACACCTTGATGTGTTTTTTTTTTATTATCCCTTCCTTTTAAGAAGCGGATAATTTTCTTGGTTTTTTCACTCACGTTTTACCCCAAAGGCGGGGTGACGGTTTGAAAGTTGAGCCCCCCTTTTTAATTTTCGAACATTTTTTTTTGGATTAATTTAAATTAGAATTAAGTGATCAATATTTTAAATGAATTAATATTATAACATATAAAAATACACAATATTTCTTCTCCCTTTTTTTTCTTTTTTTTCTTTTTTTCTTTTTTTAATAGAAATTAATATTAATAACATAATAATATAAAATAGAACTTTTATTTATTATATTTTTTTTTGGACTAATTTAAATTAGAAATTAAGTGATCATTATTTAAATGAAATTAATATTATAACATAAAAATATAAACAATATTCTTCTCCTTTTTTTTTGGATTAATTTAAATTAGAATTAAGTGATTCAATATTTAAATGAAATTATTATTATAACATAAAAAAATAAGCAAAACTACTTTTTTTTAAATGAAATTAATATTATAACATAATAATATAAATAGAACTTTAATTTTTATTTATTTATTTAGTTATTTATTTTTTTTTTCACATTGGTTTAAATGAAGTTTGAATAAGTAATTCAATTCTTAATAAAATTAATATTATAACACTCTAGTATATAATTAGAATAAAAATATAAATCCCTTCACGCTTCATAATGATATATATATTAAAAATTAAAAAAGCAATTAAATAATTTAATATCCTAATGAAAATATTTTAATAATTATAACATTTTAATATATAATATATTTTAATTAGTTATTATTCTTTAAAATTAGAATATTATTCTATTATTAGAAGTAATTACTTTTGACTTTTAACATTATATAATCTAGCCGTTATATAGTCGTTGATGGTAAACCTAGCCATTTGAAGATCTGCTCTCCCTATTTATTTTGCAATCATGATCTAACTCCTCAACTTGTCCTGACGATGAACCACACTGGTTGGTTAGAAACGCGTCGTCAAAGGTTTTTTTCATGTGATTTTCGCTGAAATTCCTCTTATAACATCTTAATGTCTAGATTCGATGTATATTACCATACTAGATCACACAAAAAAATTCGTGGAATTTGATTAGGTCTAGGTAGTCATTTTTTAATATTTAGATTTCTCGCAGGTCAAAACTTGCAAATAAAATTGTATTTAAATTGTAATAAGTGTAGTCTAGAGAAGTATGAGTAATCAAAATTACACTTCTCACCCTCAACTTTCTACTATAACACACTTTGAGGGGTTAAAATGTGTTTTGGACCCTCAAAACCCACTTTTCCTAAGTTTAGTGGAAAATCTGGCAATTAATTAAGCTAGAAATTAAATAAATGGAGAAAACTAAATATCCACACATGCTAAATGTTGTGGAAATGAGGTGGAAAATTATGAGGGAGTTAAAGTGAAGTTCCAAAGTGATGTGGACTCCTAAAATCAAGGAAAGGACATGTGCTCAAATAAAATCAAATTTCTGCCATTAAATGAAAAAGCTGCTTGGAAATTCGAATTTGTAAAGTTAATGCACATTTCGGAGGATTTGGGAGAATATTTGGTGGAGATTTTTGTGCGAAATTGTCCCCACATGGGTCACCACCCATATACACTTGTCATTCCACCATTAAATTCGAATTTGACACATAAAGGAAGAAGAAAATGAAGTCCACTTGTCAGAATTCGATTTTTACACTTGCCATTGGAGCTTCATTCAACAAATTCGAATTTCTCTTTGGGATTGTCACCTCATGCCACTTGTTTAATCACTTCTACATTGGGATTGGCTCCCATAGTTCTATATAATAGAGCCTTGAGCTCTCATTTGTAAGAAGATTGTTACTAGCTATTGTACTTGCGGAAGCATTGCTGCCTTGTACACTTTCAGAAATATCAATAAAGACTTTGGGGTTTCATTCATGAGGTGTTCCTCCTTTTTGAGTGTAATGAATTGTTGAGCATTGATATAATTCATTTTACTCATGCTTTGATCTAATTTGCTTCCGTATGCTCTTGTAGATTTGTTAATGTAGAGCTATCTTGCATTGACATTTGATTTAGAAGGATGCTCTAGGTATAGAATGCTCTAGTTGGTTTTAGATAAATCTCTAGAGTTTCTTATCATTGTTTATTGTTAAATATAAATGGAACTAATTCTTGATTGAAGTTTCGTAGAAGGAACATCTTGTTGGGATTACAGAATCAAGTGTGAGGGGAAGTCTTTGGAGAGACCAACCCACTCTTGATTAATTTTTAAAGGAGCTCTCATTTGTTCTTTGAACTTCCATAGTCTTATCTTACAAAGTGGTTTTGCAGGGATTTCAACGCATAGCTTGTACACAAGCTGAGAACTTATAAACTTAAATCTCTTTTAAAAAAACATTGTATTTCATTTCTTTCATTTGCTATCTAAGTGCTTGGAAATGGCTAAGCAAAGACGAGAGTTTACTCTCACTCTTTAGCTTAGCCTTTTGTAAATTATACTTGTACATATACATTTTATCTTGTTGATTTTTCCATTAATACTTAACTTAGTTTGCAGCCATAGTTTGGATTGTTTGCTAACTCTTGTGTGGCAGATTTTGAAGAGCAACTTCCCGCAACATCTAACAAGTGTTTGCAGGACCTTTGGCAAGTGTTGGGGGTTCAATTTCCAAGGATGTCATGAGCCCTTTTGAGGCTTATTTTGGCCCAGTCGAGTTCACTAGAGGGCTGCCCATTTTCCTCTCTAAGTCGTGGGCATTTGGAGGAAACTTGCACCTTGTTTCCCTTGCATAAGTTTTGTGAGATCTTGTCACTACTTTCTCAAGAAAAGAGGTCTAGTGTCCAAGTTTCAAGCAATTATTGTGAAGACTCTCCTTGAAATATAGTTGAGAACTTTGAAAGGCCCTCTTCTCATTGTAATATTAATAAAAGATCTAACTTGTTTGTGGGAGCTTGGGTTTTCTCCCATGGTTTCCTATCTCCCCATTTAGAGGGAGGCTTCTCTTGGGTGGATTGGCATTTGCATGGTTTAAGCTTTCATATTTCATTCACTTGCATGCTTTAATTGGGATTTAACATAACCTCACTATCACATTTCATTAAGTTAAAATTTGTTACAATTTCATTTAAGCTTTGCATTTTCTTTTTCATTGTTGCTTGGAGCTACAAGCTTACACTTTACTATGGGAAATTCATCCTTTACATGCAAGCATTTTATATTCTTAACAAACTTTGATTCGTTTCCATTTATCTTGGTAAATTGTTTCATGGGCACTTGAATACATGCTTCAATTTTATATCTTGAATATTGGAGCAATTACTGTCATTGTCTATTTGAAACAAATTTCTTTCAAACAAATTACTTGTATCATTTTAATTCATTGATAAAACACATGCAACACTTGTAAGCTAATTTTATTCCTCCAATTGAAGTTATAATTGCAACTTATATTGAATAATATTTCATTTTCAAGCATTGCAAATCAATCTCTTTGGAGCATTTGCATGTATCATTCTTTTAATTTAGGAAATTAACATAATTTGCATTTCATCTAGGCATTTTAGTGTAGGAAGGCCCCAAGCCTCATTAAAATTTTACCTCCAACATAAGTTGGTTGAAGTAAACATCTTAGGGATCCTCTACTCCTCTATTGATTCCTCACTGTGAAATCCATATCATTGGGCAAGGATGAGGTCTGAGGATTGAAGAGTTAAATTGTAGTCTTGTTGTAGAGCTAATTAATAAAATTAACCAACAAAACTTTCCATTACATTTACTTTACTTGTCTCTTGATGGTTTGAGATTTCACGTGCAAAGTTTATTTCAAAAGCAAGTATTGTAATCATTTCAAACAAGTGTTTTCTTTTCATGTTTCAAGTCTAATTGCACATTGATGTCTTGGTTTAGCACTTCCTTTCTTTTCCATTTCCAAGTTAATTACTAATTTTTGGGTTTTGGCAAGATATGTTTCACATGTTTTGATTTATAAAGTTGATTATCTCAAAAGCATTTTGTATCTTACATATCTTGTGCTAACAATTCTTATTTACATTTCAGGGTGACTTTGTTTTCTCTTTTGAGAGCATTGCATTTTATTTTGAACAAATATATCTTTAAAATTGTTGAGCAAATTCCTTATAAGGCACCGGTTTTATGGTATTTTAATCATATTAATGATTGGCATTGTTATTTCAAGTTGCTCACTTCATATTTGCTCATAAATCCTTAAAAGTAATCCATTTTCGCTATAACACTCCTAGAAACCCACATCTTTTAATTTAACTTTTCATTAGGGACCACCCCCCTTAACTAACCTAGGAGATAGCTCAAACAGAGAGAGTCGGGATTAATGTGACAGCCCCTTCTCTGAGTTCTCTGCCACCAACCACACCTTGTGGAGTTGAAGGCCTTTTTCACTGACTTGTAGGTAGGTGTAGGCGGCAGGGTCAACACTTATTATGGACACTTTTGGGCATGGATTGGTGGGTGGATTCAAGGGAAAGAGTGGGCTAGGTCTGTACTCGTCTCCTCTACCCGATTTGGTGGTTAGCCTTGTTTCCTAGTCCCGTGGGATCTCCTTTATTGGCTATTAGCTTTAGGAGTGGCACTACATGGGAAATTCCAATTTTGGTTGCGTGGACCTCCTTCCCAACACCATACACATCACTCCCTTCCACTCATTACAACCCCATTCATCATATTTCCCATCCAAATCCACATTTGTCTACTGGGTCCACAAAGGGTTTGCCTCACCCCTCCCTTGCCCACACCTTAGGTCGGGCTTGGAACGATGCCCCAGAGGTTGATGTAGTCAAAAAGAAAAGAAAAGGCATATTTTGGCCACTCTCAACAAGAAATGTACCATAAAATGCAAGAGATGGTCAGAACATACACATTACACGTGGGAAAAATGTTGATTTCTGGTAGCATCAAATGTGCTCTAAGTCTCAAATTTTGCAAAGACGCTTAGGCACATATTTTCCAAATAACCCAAAAAGCGTTTTGGGAAATTCTACCTAGAAACAATTTTATTAAAATAATTAATTATTTTTAATAAAACAATTAAAATAATTAAAAGGTATTAATATAAATTGTGGGTGTAGCTTCTAGAAGAAAACGAGGATCAAGCAGAAATGATCTTAGCCATTGATTAGCTTTTAATCTGGGTCGTTGAATGTCAACGAGGAGAATATTTAAGGAGGGAGGGTCACTTGGAAAAACATACAAAGAGTTCAGAGAATCGATTTTCTGAAGCAGAGCAGTTGTTGGGAGATTTTTGGTAGTGAGCTTTTGAAGTGAGGAGCAGGGATAGTTGGGTTGGAGTATCTTCTACAGGACCCAGGATCAGCAGCAAAGAGGCAGAGAGACACCAGGAGGAGGCAGCGTAGACCCAAGAGGGATTGACGCTAGGCCAAAAGGGCCCACGTAGAGCTAACACAGAGCCAGAAGGGCTCACGCAGAAGCAGCACAGTATGAAATCTACCAACGAGCTGACATTTCTGAGCTAGGAAGGCTGGAAACTACTCCATAGGGCAGATGTTTCCCAGCTGGGCTGATGCAGAGCCTGTTGAGGTTGATGCAGGGCCAGCACAGAGATAGTCAGGGACAATTGGTTCAACTACCGGAATAGCCGAAATTGCTGGGTAGAGTGAGGTAATTTCACTAAGTTTTTATGCCAGTTTATTTTCTCTGTAACTGGATTGCCAGAAGGGCATTCAAAGTTGTATCCAGAAACTCCTGCTTGATAAAATATAAAACCCTCAAAGTTGTTGCATCGGTTTTCCTGCATTGGGTTTTTCCTGGGACATTTGTCCAAAAAAAATTGTCACTTGTGCATCTTTCTCTATTTGTTCTGTTCTTGTTTTGGCATATTAATTAATTAAGCTAAGCTTGCAATGTGTTAGCTTCGATATTTGTTGTAGGAAACAGTAAATAATTTGTTTTAGTATTTAACAGATAGGAGAAGTTTAATCAGTTGTTGTAGGGGGTGATTCGGGTGGGATTCTCGAATTTTCACATGGTATCAGAGCATTGCAGGTGAAGCAAGAAAAAACAGTACCAGAGACCCTGCGCTGAGGAGAAGAGGGAGTTCGAAAAAGCTGCGAGAGGCAGCAGTTCGGACTCCCAGAGGGTTTGCGCAGTTCTAGCTGAATGGTTGAAATTTCGAAGCAGTCTCTCTCCAAGTGAGTCAACGAAGAGAAGGGCTTCCAAATCGAGTTTTTGTCAAGGTAGAGGGAGAAGCGCAGAAGCCTAAGCCTGAGGAGAGCTGGTGGGACGTAGTCTTTTCCGCAGGTCGTTTAGCTGGGCAAAAGGACACCAAAGGAGAAGGAAGGAGCATGGTTGAGGGAATTTCTCCTTAGACGACTTCCAGCCAAGGAGTCTGAATTCTCACTTGTTGAGCAGCACTAGAGAGAGGCAGATCTACAAGCTCCAACAAGGAGTGCGTAGGCCAGTCTAGTGCTACACAAAGAAGAGAGGAGGTCATTCGACAGTTCTTGTGGCAGAAATGGCAACTAGTGGCTTGAAGGTGTTGAAACTTCTAAGTGTGACACGTTAGAAATCCCTACTGCATTATCTGGTTTAATCTCTCCTACTTGTTCATTCCATAGTTATTTATAAATATAAATATTGAAATAAACACAAATGTAGCCTTAACTCATATACAAATCAGCAACTGAAATAACTGAGACAGACACACAAGGACACCGTTATTTTTGGACAATTGTCCATGGAAAAACCCAATGCGGGAAAACCGGTGCAACAGATATGAGGGTTTTATTATTATGCAGTTTCTAAATACAACTAAGGTGCCAGAAATGGCTCATCCAATAGAAAATGCCCTCGGCAGTAGTACCTCTCTTCAGAGACAAATATTCTGACTAATCAGCAACTGGAAGATGAGCCCCACAGTGACTGTTACTTAGCTGGAAAGCGAAAGCTGCTCCCCGCTTCCTTCTAGAACTACATCACCCACTAGAGACTGCATCACCCTCCTTCGGCTCTACGTCAGCTACCAGCGCTCAGTCTACCCCACGAAAATCACCCAGCGCGACTCCTCATCCCTCTGCGTCAGCTCTACTAGCCTCTCTGTGAGCCTGCGACAGTTCTGCTAGCCTTTGTGTCAGCTCTGGCTGCCTCTACGTCAACCCAAGTTGTCTCTGCACTGTCTCTCCAGCATTATCTCTGCCTCTCTGATATGTATTCTCGACCTCGTGCCGAACTACCCCTCACTGCAACAAATCACTAGTTCGATTCTCTCAGCAAACCCCACTCCAGAAAATAGAACTAACTGATCATTTTGGTGTATCTCCAATTGACCCTCAAGCCTCCTCTAGAGCGGTTCATAAACACCACTGTGGTCATTGCCACTTGCTAGGGCAAAGGACTTGAATGGAGCAGTAGGAATGGAAGAACCAGATGGGATATGGGTGAGTATTGTGCAATTTATTGAAAAACTCCCGGCAAATATATGTACATCAGCTGAAAAGGAGGTGGTAACAAAGCATATTTTGGATCTTACGAAGTCTAGTAAGGATGCGAGGGTTGCAATTGGTTCTCGTTCGCAAGCAATACTTTTGCTTGTTGCACTTCTCAAATCTGGAACTACCACTGCAAAGATCAATGCGGCGTTAACCTTGGGGTTTCTATGTAAAGAAAAAGATTTGAGAGTGAAAGTATTGCTAGGAGGCTACATTGGCAAGAAAGGGATTAGGTTTAAGAGTATTTTCCTGATAACAAAGTAGCCTTACATATTCAACAATGGTTATAAGATAAGATTTAATGAGATACCTCCAGCTGGAACTAAAATTGAATATATCGTTCCAAACTAGATAGATGAAAAGCCGAGAATGTAAGACCTCCAAGAAGTGTATGGTTGCAATTCACAATCACAGGTTTTAGTGTGCAATTGCAGGATATTCAAATGACAAGATTGATTCATGGGAAAAGGTTATAGTTTTACATGATTGCAAATGAATGGTTGATGGTTTTATGGTATGACTCCATGCCCAACACTCAAGGCAACTAGTCTACTAGTTCTTTGCCTCCCATAGGGGGGAAGAAGTCCCCAATTGGAGCCAATGTTGTAGCTATTTCTTACACCAAAGAAAGCTACAATTTTTTTTTAAATCTATGAATTTATTTTCTGGCAAAAGGGTATATAGTCTCATGACTAAAGGATGAATAGATCAATTCTTGGTTTAATTTTAATAATATTTTTATATATAAATGAGTTTAATTTTATAGAAAATTATTTTTTATAAAAATTATTTATTTTTAAATAAAATTATTATTATAATTTTAAAAAAGAAAAAAAAGGGGTGCATAGTAGCATACCCATCTCCAAGTTATCAAACTATTACGAAATGTCAAACCAATTCAAAGTCCATTCAGCGTTAAGTCACAAGTCAGATCAAAAAAGTCAAATTTATTTCAACCCCACCCCGCACTTCATACATTAAATTTTCCCTAATCTTTCATGCCTTGAGATATGTGCAAAGTTAAATAAATTATTTATTTTTAATATAAAATTATTATTATAATTTTAAAAAAAGAAAACAAAAAAGGGTGCATAACCATCCTCCAAGTAATCAAACTATTACAAAGTGTCAAACCAATTCAAAGTCCATCGAGCATCAAGTCACAAGTCAGATCGAAAAAGTCAAAATTAATTTGAGACCCCGCCCCACACTTCATACATTAAATTTCCCTAATCTTTCATGCCTTGATATATGTGTGAAAGTTAAATAAATGGTCATTGATGGATTTCGAGGGGGCTAGCCTTTTCAACTTTTAACCTACCCCCCCCCTCTAAAATGCAGTTTCACCCTTTATTGTTTTTTACCTCTATCGATTTCTAGTTCAATTCGCGCCCCCAGGACCCCCCCCACAAAAAAACCATTATTTATGATAATTTAAATCTTATGATATATGGCGGGAAAGTTATTGGTTCCGTCTAATTAATCGAATTTCTCTGGAGTTGGAGCTTGGATTTCTCTGAAGCTTGGGTGATATATTTATGAAACGACTTTAAGGATGTGAGGCTAAGTAAAAATAACATTGAGGTAAAAAGAAGACTTACAGGTGTGAAATGAGGTTACAGGTGAAAGTAAAAGGAAGTGTTGTACCTGTTTCTCGTAGGTTGTTCTTGGCTGCATAAACTATGCCAAGAAACCAACTCGACCAGTCTTTAGGTTCAAGCTGGCCTTTGAACCAAAGGAGACTCCCTCAATTGTTACGAGGCTTTGTTTAACGTTGTTCACTATCATTGGACAGCAGCTTATGAAGCACAGCAGCCAGATTTACGATTTAATTTGGTTGATTGATGATGATTGCACAATCTCTGTTCATGAATAAATTCCTCTCTTGCAGAGTCCTTGGTCAAAGTGTCAACATCCAGTTTGACAAAATAACTTGACTTTTATAGAATTTGACAGAAAAATACAAAAGGATTCGTGACAATTAAGCAATCATATTGAATACATAATCAACCAGACAGTGGATGCGTGTAGAAGATTTCTACAGCCAAACAAAACACATTCAAGAGATCGCAGAAGGCAATAATTAAAAGATGTAGAGGAGCTATCTCGGGCAGACTGTCCAATAAACTAATCTCTTTCAGTGCTTATAACTTTGCAGGGGATTTCAAAGAGATTGAAACTCAATCTATTCTTACCCAGAATCTCCTATGTTACTTTGAATGTGTGCAGAAATAAGTTATGAAAACACTAGGAAAACATACCAAAAACACAAATTTTGTCATGAACTGGAGTCATAAGGCTTTAATTAGGAATTTTGTAATAAAAGTTTTACAAAGCTGACAGGTTTTGGCATCAAAAGCCAACCCCTTTACATTACAATTGAAACAATATATAAAACAAATCTCTCCTAAACTGTTACAATATTTCTTGATTTTATCATCAAAGACAACTGTGAAAATCTCAGTGTCTTTGCTGACAATGAATTTCACTGAGATTTTATCATCAATCTTACCTTCCACAAGGTGTAGGAATGGCTTAACAGTCATGGCAGCAATCTAAAAGTGTATATAGACTGGTAGTGGAAGTGTTACAACTACAGTTGTCAGCAAAGACTGAAGAAATATATCTCCATGTTGTTGGTAGCAATACTATCACATAAAACAGCGTTTCAATTCAACAGCAATGCAGTTGCTCCTTGCAGCTTTCTTTTCTAACCCATGACAATTTTGGCAGCACGGTGATTAATTATTGGTTGCCCTAGGCATCTTGCAGGGCTATAGGCAAAATGTAGTGGACAAATGTGCTAGGTAGATTTTTATAATTTGGTGCGAGTCTAGTTCCAATACAGAAGACCAAAAATTGGATAGTTTCTGTAAAGGAAATTGTCATATCCCTAATAGTTGGGATTTTGTTCCACATTAATAGTTGGGAACTTCCAGACACAATTATTTCTGGGGCTTGTTCCACTAGCTATCCGTAGGATTCTCTATAAAAATTAAAACATAAAAGAGGATTGAGGTTTGATAACCAGAGCGCAAATTAAAAAGAGACCAATAAACTTCTCAGATAAATGAAAGAACAGTAAAACAATACCATGTCTGCATGCAAATGGCAGTGTTATGTCTTGATCCTCTGCAGTGTGCAATATATATTGGTCCTGAAAGTAAAACAGCCTACCACCATTAGTCTGGTCCATAAAATTGATCAAACAAATAGATGTCTCTGAAGGTCCATCTCCTTTATGACAGATCACTTCACACAGCACATGTATTATTGTTTAACAATAACAGTTAAAAGTTAAAACTATAAGCAAAACAACATGGAACAAATGGCATTTTTTCAGTTGGCTCTTTGGGTGCTTAGAATGAAAACACAAAAACAGGAAACAAATTTCAAATACTTCTACGTGATAATTATCAAACTCCTCTGTTATTCACAACACATTATCTCTTTATAGAGAGACAGCCAAGTTCTCTTAATCAACAAGTTCATATATACCTTTTCTAAATTAGTTCAAAGTTCAAACAACTATCTAGATCTAAAACTATGAAGAGAGAGAGAGAGGTATTTATGTTGCAGAAACAATTCCAAGACTCACAGATGTTAGGCATATCTGACTTAATAATGAGCAATTTATTTATGAAGGCATGTGAAAGGGGTACTGTAGAGTACTTCCAATTAGAGAATTTTTTTTTTTTTGCACAGAGGGAGGTGGGGAGACCAAGCAACAAGCATATCCACACCAAAACCAATCAACCATTATGTTGGTAGGAGGCACCCCTCCATTGTGGCTGCTTGCAATGGCATGAGGATTGTGGTATATTATAGCTTTTATATTGTTATGGGCTATATCTTTCAACCAATGTGGGATTAAATTTTCTTATTTATGTCATAGAAACTTTCAGGTGAGTAGGATGTTGATTTGGGTAGCATCGGATGTGCTCTAGCCATGAAAATTGGTGGAGAGGCTAGAGCACATGAGATCCTCAAGACCCAGAAATGGTTTGGGCAGATTCTAACCGGTTTGAGAGATATTAAAATAATTAATAATTTTAATGGAGTTCCTAGGTCTAAACTTAGGAAAAATAAAATATTAATGGGTATTAATATAAAACTGGGTTAGAAGGGTCCAAAGGTCATGGATCAAGCCAAATTTAATCTTAGTCGTTGATTAGAGATTTAATTTCGGCCGTTGATGGACCAACGAGAAAAGTATAAGAGGAGGCTTGAGGGTTAGTTGGAGAACACACCGAGAAAGATCAAAAACTCGATTTTTTTGGGAAGGGTTTGCTAAGGAAATTGAATGAGTGATCAGAGTTGCAACTGAGGGGCAGTGAATACATAGCAGAGACGTAGAGTTAGTACCAGAAGGATTAGTGCAGAGCCAGGAGGGGGATGCAGAGCCAGCTAGAGGCCACGCAAAGGCAGCCAAGATTTGCACAGAGCCAGAGAGGGGCAGCATGTGAGACACAGAGGGTCTAGGGAATCAGGAACTAATGGTGAGGACCGCATTGAATGCAGTCTCAAAGGATTGGGAGGTATTTGTCCATAGCATATTGGGTAGGTCGAGCCTTCCAGATTGGGAGGAACTGTGGGCGGCTCTTCATCAAGAAGAGATCAGACGGGTGACCCAGGCGGGGAGTAGCAGAAAAGGGGTCAGAATCAAGAAAGAGGAAGAAGAAGATGCGACTCTTGCATCTGCAGGAAAGCAAGAAAAGAGGAAGAAGAAGGACCTCTCCAAGGTCAAGTGCTTCCATTGTGGGGAACTAGGTCACTATGCGAACCAATGTCCTAAGAAGAAAAGCAAGGGAGAGGCTTCTAAGACCAAAGCAACGCCAGCGAGGGCGGAGAAAGAAGTCGAGATTGATGATGGTTGTGCCATGATTGCTCATGTGCTACTTGAGAAGAAGTGGGGAGACATTGAGTTGTAGTCAAGAGGACTACAGGCGATGACGGGCAGGATCCTTGAGGTACCCAACCTCTTGGATTATACCTTGCTACAGGAGCCCCGAAGAGGAGTAGCAGGACTGGCAAATGTCGGTACAGATGGATGCGGATGAAGCGGCAGAGAGTGCTATAGTGCAGGAGTCCCGGAACAGCACAGAGGCTAGCAGGATACAACAATGTGAGAAGCACGGGAGTATTGCACCAATGCAGGATGGCACGGACAGGTGTCCAACGATGCGAGATGCATAAAGTTGTTGCAGCAGCGTAGAGGTCAGTAGAGGGAGCACTTGCTAGCGGCAGAGGGAGCTTCAGCATCGGGAGAGTCTCTAGCCTGACAAGGATGTCAAAGTTGGGTGGATCAGTTACTTCCTTCTCAGTAACTGGGTTGCCGTGCAGCGATTAGCAGTGGCAGTGTTATCGGCAGCACGATGCAGTGTGAGGAGAAGGGGATGTAGTGCATATGCACCAGTGGTCGTGGCAAGGCCATGGGCAGCAACATAGATGCAAAGGGAGTTGTTTACAGTTGCAGCAGTGGCAGTGGCAATGTCATGGGCAGCAGTACAGGATGCAGCAATGCAGAGGATGTTGGGGGGGAGGCTTAGCATTAGCACAGGGACAGATGCTAGATGACCAAGGTGATACTCAGTGAGGAGTATTACTAGAACACAGTCCTCACTAAGAGGGAGTGTTAATTTGGGGTAGCATCGGATGGGCTCTAGCCACGAAAATTGGTGGAGAGGCTAAAGCATGTGAGATATCCAAGACCCAGAAATGGTTTGGGCAAATTCTAATTGGTTTGAGAGATATTAAAATAATTAATATTTTTAATGGAGTTCTTAAGATTAAACTTAGGAAAAATAAAATATTAATGGATATTAATATCAAACTGGGTTAGAAGGGTCCAAAAGTCATGGATCAAGCCAAATCTAATCTTAGCCGTTGATTAGAAATTTAATCTCGGTCGTTGATGGACCAACGAGAAAATTATAAGAGGAGGCTTGAGGGTCAGTTGGAGAACACACCGAGAGAAATCAAGAACTCGATTTTCTGGGGCAGGGTTTGCTGAGGAAATTGAGTGAGTGATTAGAGTTGCAGCTGAGGGGCAGTGAATACATAGCAAAGAGGCAGATTTAGTACCCGGTGGATCAGTGCAGAGCCCGGAGAGGGACGCATAGCCAGCTAGAGGACACGCAGAGGCAGCCAGGAGCTGTGCAGAGCCAGAGAGGGCCAGTGTGTGAGATGGAGAGGGTCTAGGGGCTGACACAGAGGCTCCAAAAGCTGACGTAGAGCCCAGATAGGCTGACACAGGGCCAGAGAGGTTGACGCAGGGCCTAGAACACTAGGAGAATTTCGTGGGACAGGCTGAGAGCTGGAGAGCTGGATAGGGTGACGCAACCCCTATCAAAGTGACACAGAGCAGTAGAAGCTGCATTGTTGTTGTGGGATCGTTCATTTGTTAATTTAGCCAGAATATCTGTCTCGCACTGAGAGGTACTATTGTCGAGCGAATTCTCTGTTGGGTGAGCCATTTCTGGCACCAAGGTTGTATTTTGAAACTGCATAATAATAAAACCCTCTGAATCGTTGCATCGGTTTTCCCGCATTGGCTTTTTCCAGGGACATTAGTCCAAAAACAACGGTGTCACTTGTGTGCTTGTTTACTTTCAGTTGATAATCTATAGATGTTGATACTATACTTGTATTTATTTTCAGTATTTACATAGTAAATAACTTGTTAAGTAATTGAACAAGTAGGAAGAAATAAATCAAATAGTACATGAAGAATTTCTAACAAGTTAAACTTAGAAATTCCAACATAGGACTGAAAAACGTTCAGGAGAGTTGAACCTTCTTCTCAACAATGTGAGAATCTCTCTCTCTCTCGATATATATATATATATGTATATAGGGTAGATCTACTTTTAATTACATCCCAATAAATTTTAAATGTGTTTTATGTAACAAACAACTTATTAAGGGAGAAAATGTATTGCACTGTTTATTTTGCCCAGAAGTACTCCAACTTTTAAAGGGTTGAAAATCTTTCAATAAAATGTTAGCAAAAAAGCCCAACAAAATAAGATATTCTACTAGCAAGTTTCTTGTCAAATTAGTATGGCAGCTGATCCAACAAGCTTTTGGTCAGGGTATCGTATGGGCAAAGGCCACAATTGAAGAGGCTTGGAGGAGTTGGAAATTGGATTCAGAGTACCGGAGTTTTTAGAGCACTACCTCTAATTCTTATTTGAGGTGTTTGGCTCACCAAGAATCGGGCGATATTTAGGGTCAAATATCATCCCTATTGATTTGTGGTAGCATCGAATGTGCTCTAGCCATTAAAATTGGTGGAGACGCTAAAGCACATGAGATCTCCACGACCCAGAAATGGTTTGGACAAATTGAACCACATTTGGGAGATATTAAAATAATTAATATTTTTAATGGAGTTCCTAAGTCTAAACTTAAGAAATATAAAATATTAATGGGTAGTAATATAAAATTGGTTTAAAAGGTTCCAAAAGTCATGGATCAAGCCAAATCTAATCTTAACCGTTGATTAGAGATTTAATATCGGCTGTGAAGGACCAACAGGAAAAGTATAAGAGGAGGCTTGACTCTTGAAGGTCACTTGGAGAACACACTAGAGTGATCAGTCATTCGATTTACTAGAGCAAGGTTGCTAAGTAAAGTCAAATCAGTGATTAGCAGCAGGGGCAGTGAATACTGGACAGAGAGGCAAAGATAGTGTCGAGAGACCAACGCAGAGGCAGAGAATGAGAAGTAGCAACCAGAGCAGGCCACGCAGAGCCCAGCAGAGACAGCACAGAGGCCAGAGAGACTGCATCATCCACGCAGAGGGCTCCAGGGGTGACGCGGGGGATCCTAGAAGCTGCGCAGTGCCTCAGAGGGCTAACGCAGAGGGTTCTAAGGCTGACGCAAAGCAGCAGGAGGCTGATGCAATGCTTCAGAGTTGCTGGAGAGGGTTTCAAAGTTGTTGGAGAGGGTTTCTTGGGACAGGTTTTCTGAATACCTGTTTCCGAATAGAGAGGTATTACTGTCGATTGTTTTTCTCTATCGGGTGAGTCAGTTTGGCACCGAGTTGTACTCAATGAAATACTGCATAATAATAAACCCTCAAAAAAGTTGCACCGGTTTTCCCGCATTGGGTTTTTCCGGGAACATTTGTCCAAAAATAACGGTGTCACTTGTGTCTCTATTTTCTTTCAGCTGATGATCTGTAGATGTTGAGACTGTATTGTATTTATTTCATTATTTATATGTTTTAAATAACTTGTTCGAATTTAACAAGTAGAAGAAATAAACGAGAAGAATACAGATTAAATTTCTAACGGATAGACATAAAAATTTCAACATCGTATCAGAGCGTGGATGCAGATCACAGAAGAGCCGTAGGCATTAGCTAAGCAGAGCATTTACAGTAGAATCAGCTATCTCGAGTGACAGAAGTTGATCCTTGCAGAAAGCGACAGAGGAAGGGTTGACGCAGAGGGACTGCATCATCAATATGGGCCAGAGAGAGGCCAGCGCAGAGGCTAAGGAGGGCAGAAAGAGGCTCATGCAGAGACCAAGAGAGTTGACACAATTCGCTAAGGGAGTTGTTTTGCTAGTGTTGGGATTGCGCAGAGCCTATAGGCTCAATCCTTCAGTTGTCGGGGCATAGGAAGCTGTGGGCAATTTGAGGGAGCAAAGATGGTGGGGTTCTGTGGGCAGAACAGTACCTAACAGGGCAAAACCAAGGTAGAGGGAGTTGCTACCGAAGCGGATTTCTAGCCGAGGAATCTGGATCAGTAGTGTGGGTGCACAGAAGATCGGAGAGATGCAACTTGACAATTGGCAAGAGGATTTCTAGAAGGGAAATTGAGACTCAAAGGGAGTCTAGCCGAGAACTTCCAAGCAGGAAGTAGAGAGATTCAACAAGAGTCAAAGACAGAACTTCTGGAGGGAAGTAGAGGGACTTGGAGGAGTTGACAGAAGAGCAAAGAGATAATCGTGAATGGACTGAGGGATCAAGACAGGCTAGACGAGGTGTCCAACTTTGTGATCTAAAAGGCCAGGATCTTGTCCATTCTAGATAGACATCGCATCAACGGCTTTGCCTTGAGAACAATGGCTATTCCAGTTGACCCGGCAGCTAATGAGAAGTACGAGGAGGCAATGGCCAAGGCAAAATGCATCATCCTTGATGGGGTCAAGGATCATGTGGTCCAACATATTGCCGAGAAGGAGACGACAAAGGAAATGTGGGACACCTTGAAGAAGTTGTGCCAACATACTTTGGTGCAGAGGAAGATGTTACTTGAGAATCAGCTACGGTCATACCAGATGCAGAACGGGGAGCAAATAGATCACTTTCTCGGTACGTTGAAGGAGATCTGGGAGCAACTGACTTCCATAGGAGCCACGCCAGATGAAGAGATGATGGTAAGGACCGCACTTAATGCAATCTCTGAGGAGTCGGAGACATTTGTCCAGAGCATACTGGGCAGGGCGGATCTTCCAGATTGAGAAAAATTATGGGCGTCTCTTTGCCAAGAGGAGATTAGGCAGTTGAGCAAAACGGGAAGTAGCAGCAAATGAGTTCGGATCAAAAAGGTAGAGGAAGAGGATGCAGCTCTAGCATCTACAGGAAAGTAGGAGAAGAGGAAGAAGAAGGATTTCTCCAAGGTCAAGTGCTTCAACTGTGGGGAACTGGGTCATTATGCCAACCAGTGTCCGAGGAAGAAGAACAAGGGAGAGGCGTCTGACTCTAAGGCAGCGCCAGCGAAGGCAAAGAAGGAGGTCGAGGAAGATGACGATTGTGCCACGAGTGCTCATGTACCTCTAGAGAAGAGGTGGGGAGACATCAAGCTGTAGTCAGGAGGACTACAGGCGATGAGGGGTAGTATCCTTGAGGTACACAACCTCTTGGATTATACCTTGCTACGGGAGCCCCAACAAGAGAGTAGCAGAACTGGCGGATGTGGGTAGAGACGAATGCGGATGAAGCGGCAAAGAGTGTTACAGCACAGAAGTTCCCAGGCAGCGCAAGGCTAGCAAGCTACAACAGTGCAAGAGGCACGAAGAGTGTTGCAACGATGCAGGATGGCACAGAGATGTGTGCAACAGTGCGAGATGCAGGGAGTTGTTGTAGCAGCGCAGAGGTCAGCAGAGGAAGCACTTTTTAGCGGCAAAGGGAGCTTCAGCATCGGGAGTGTTTCTAGCCTGACAGGGATGTCAGTAGTTGGGTGGATCAGTTACTTACTTCTCAGTAACTGAGTTGCAGTGCAGCAGTGGTTAGCAGTAGCACAATGCAGCATGATGAGAGGGGGTTGCAGTGCAGATGCAGTGTTGGGAGGATGGACCAACAGCAGCACGGATGTAGAGGGAGTTGTCGTACGGATGCAACAGTACAAGATGCAACAATGCAAAAGATGTTGGGAAGGGAGGCCTAGCATCAGCACAGGTACCGGGGTTGTATAATCAAAGTAATGTTCAGTGTGGAGTATTACTAGAGCACAGTCCTCACTAAAAGGGAGTGTTGATTGTGGTAGCATCGAATGTGCTCTAGCCATGAAAATTGGTGGAGAGGCTAAAGCGCATGAGATCTCCAAGACCCAGAAATGGTTTGAACAGATTGTACCCGGTTTGGGTGATAATAAAATAATTAATATTTTTAATGGAGTTCCTAAGTCTAAACTTAGGAAAATTAAAATATTAATGGGTAGCAATATAAAACTGGGTTAGAAGGTTCCAAAAGTCATGGATCAAGCCAAATCTAATCCTAGTTGTTGATTAGAGAATTAATCTCGGCAGTTGAAGGAGCAACAGGAAAAGTATAAGAGGAGGCTTGAGGATCAGTTGGAGAACACACCAGAGAGATCAAGAACTCGATTTACTAGAGCGGGGTTGCTAAGTAAAGTTGAACCAATGATCAGCAGCGAGGAGTAGTGAGTACTAGACAGAGAGGCAGAGATAGTGCCGAGAGTTAAACGCAGAGGCAGAGAGCGAGAAGCAGCAACTAGTCCAGGCCATGCAGAACCCAACAGAGACAGCGTAGAGGCCAAGAGGGAATGCATCATCCACGCAGAGGGCTCCAAGAGTGACATAGGGGATCCCAAAGGCTGCGCAATGCCTCAGAGTGTTGACACAAAGGGTTCTGAGGCTGACGCAGAGCAGCAGGAGGCTGATGCAATGCTTCAGAGTTATTGGAGAGGGTTTCATGGGACAGGTTTTCTGAATAAAGAAATATTACTGCTGGTTGTTTTTCTCTGTCGGGTGAGCCAGTTTGGCACCCAGTTATAATCAAGAAAATATGGCATAATAATAAACCCTCAAAATAGTTGCATCAATTTTCCCGCATTGGGTTTTTCGAGGACATTTATCCAAAAATAACGATGTCACTTGTATGTTTGTTTTTTCCATCTTATGATCTGTAGATGTTGACATTGTATTGTGTTTATTTCACTATTTATATGTTTTAAATAACTTGTTCGAATTTAACAAGTAGAAGAAATAAACCAAAAGAATACAGATTAAATTTCTAACGGATAGACTTAGAAATTTCAACATGGTATCGGAGCATGGTTGCAGATCACAGGAGAGCTGAAGGCATCAGCTAAGCAAAGCATTTGCAGCAGAATCAGTTGTCCCCAGTGACAGAAGTCAATCCTTGCAGAAAGAGATAGAGGAAGGGTTGATGCAGAGGAACTGTGTCATTAGTTCGGGCCAGAGAGAGGCCAGCGCAAAGGCTGAGGAGGGCGGAAAGAGGCTCATGCAGAGACTAGGAGGGTTGACGCAGTTGGCTGAGGGAGCTGTTGTGCCAGTGCCGGGATTACGCAAAGCCTATAGGCTCATTCCTTCAGTTGTTGGGGCATAGGAAGTTGTGGGCAGTTTCCTGGAGCGAAGCTGGTGCGGTACTATGCGCAAAACAGTACCTAATGGGGCAAAACCAAAGTAGAGGGAGTTGCAATCGAGGTGGATTTCTAGCCAAGGAATCTGGATCAGTAGTGCGGGTGCACAAAAGATCGGAGAGGTGCAGCTTAACAATTGGCAGGAGGATTTCCAGCAGGGAAATTAGGGCTCGGAGGGAGTCTAGCAGAGAACTCCCAAGCAGGAAGTAGAGAGATTCAGTAGGAGTCGAAGAGAGAACTTCCTAGGGAAGTAGAGAGACTTGAAGGAGTCAACAAAAGAGTAGAGAGATGACCGTGAATGTACTAAGGGATCAGGATAGGCTAGACAAGGCGTCCAACTTTGTGGTCTGGAAGGCCGGGATCTTGTCCATTCTATATAGAAATCGCATCAACGACTTCGCCTTGAGAACAATGGCTATCCCAGTTGACCCGACAACTAATGATTGTTTGCATTCTTGTATATCACTTACATCCCTGTTTAGGCTCATTACAATGGTATCAGAGCCATGATCTTGGCCAGCTGTGGGGTAGCCATCTAGATCATGGAAGATTTGATCATGTATGCACAATAACGAGTTAAACCATATACAACTTATGGCTCAAAGAAGATTTAGTATGCAGGAATTCTGGTTTGGAATCCAGTGGAATGATGAGAGGTTGGCCCAGTTGAGGAAGGTGTCAGACCAAATCCATTTTCATCCTTACAGTAGAGACAGTGGTGCGCAGGTTGTGGGGATGCAACCATCTACATTGTGTGGGGAAAGTCAACAGATTCAAGGCATCGATCTCCTCAAAAGGAGCAGACAGGACAGGGACAGTTAGAGGGTGAGACCAGGGGGCACTTTTGCTAGTGGAGACCTAGCTTTAAATATCAAGAGCCTAAGAGGAGGTTTTTTTGGGCACACTAGAGCGTGAGGAGCATGTCAATGTGCCCAGTGTAACGCAAGAGTCACCCTTGTTGGAGATTCCTTTGATAGCTCTGGCTAACACCTTGGGGGAGACAGTAGAGCACACACCCACAAGGTGTTCCATTGACGAGGTGCCAAGAGACACAGAGGTGTCCACCATTGAGAAGGTGCCATCCATTGTTGAGGTATCCATTGATGAGGTATCTGGGGTTGTGACTGAGTACTCAAGTGATAGTAGCACACCACAAGTTGATGAGGTGTCGAAACACATCTCCGCTGTTGATGAGGAGCTGATAGGTACAGAGGCATCTAGATCTATGCTAGAGTTACCAAATGACAGTCACCTAGAGCTGATTGGCGAGCATGTCTTGCGTATTGGATTGTCTATGGAGGAGCAGTTGGAGGCTCATATAGAGTCCATGATGGAGGAGGATGTGCCACCATCCTTTGGGTTAGCCATTGATGAGGGGCAGCATAGAGACCGCACGTTGGGATTTCAACACATCTCGTTTCAGAGGCACAATGACGAGATCTACAACGTATTAGCCCACCCTTATGCATTGGATTGAGGGAGGCAGCGTTGTCTAGACATACCCTAGGGGATGGTCAGGTTAGCAGGACTAAGCAACATGAGCTAAGTATGACACTGCATCAACTTGGAGGGCTTGTTTCTTCCACAGGGGATTGTACATTCGATCCCTCCTTTGGGATTGGGTGGCGAGAGGTACTGAGCTGGTACCTGATGGAGCAAGTTAGGCGGTTGGATACATCCATGGCCACATTT
The DNA here is from genome assembly GCA_000404065.3 of Pinus taeda. Taxonomy (NCBI): domain Eukaryota; kingdom Viridiplantae; phylum Streptophyta; class Pinopsida; order Pinales; family Pinaceae; genus Pinus; species Pinus taeda. Next base: position 224,553 of record APFE030174264.1, on the reverse strand, counting down.
CAGCAGAGGCCATGGATAACCATAGGGACTCTAGGGCCAAAATGTTGTTGGGGTCCAGGTGGCATTTCCCATCACATTATAGAGTCGTTAGGTGATGGTAGTAGCTGCGTGATGGATCCGAAGTTTGGGCGCACACACATTTTCAGATCTCCATCAGAGCCCGGGACAACACTAGTGACAAAATGGTTTGACAGGGGAGCAGACCAATTTCATGAGTTGTCTTAGCATATTGATTGTGCATGGAGTCATAGGGTGATTAGCCTACTATGGTAGGAGTTGGTAGGAGGAGGTGGCATCGAAAGACCACCGGATAGGGAATTACATGGAGACGGTGCTCTCTCAATGGTATATTGGACATTGGAACTACTGAGGATAGGTACAATAGTGTCATTCACATTGGCATGTGAGGAGTCGGACCGCTCAGGCCTTTCAGGGCAGATGGGGAGATGTAGCCCACATCATGGAGGGATTACTAGCAGATTGGTGGATTCGTTGGCACATGCAGGATGGCATATGATACAGGGTGGTACAACAATAGGTAGTGGTACCCAGGTGCACAAGGATATGTCGCAGAGTCCAATGTTATGCAGAGGGATGTGACTGGATGCATACAGACCCTATTTTAGAACCTAGCATCCAGTGTTGTATAAAGGTATGCAGTGATGAGCAGTGGCCTGCAGAGGAGCATGGAGATGCGTGGTTGTTTGATGTAGCATGTTGGTTTGCATTGAGCGACTCACCTTGCATCGAGTGCACATGGGGAAAGCCAGATACAGTGACACAGGTAGGATACGAGACGGTACAGGATCCTACAGCAGTAGCACGAGGTATCCAGTGGTGTACAGGGATAGGCTGCAGGGTATAGTGCCAGGTCGAGGACTACAGGGATACTCAGTGGGATGCAGGGGCATATGGTGTTCCACAACGAGGTCTTGGAGGGTTGCATCCAAGAAGACTTATGGATAGAGACACCACGCATACCTTTGGGTGTACTTCACCCAAGATCGATAGGGACGCAGATGAGCGATACTTGATGGTATCCATGGGGACTCACATGCATGTCCCTCTTATACATTACTTACAGGCACAGACAACTTTGTTGTTGTCCTTTGACACTCTAGGCGCGAGTAGCTGGGGATAGGGAGCTCACCTGAGATATTGGGATGACACTCAACACACTAGGGGAGAGACTTCTCAGTGTTGGCACTGGGTCAATGCACGAGTTGACAACCACAGGTTGGGGGATGAGTTGATCATCTGCAAGGGTGACATATCATTCATCAGTGAACCTACGCCTGGGGAGAAAGTCATGAGGGAGACATGTGTCACTCTTTCCACAGGGCATGTCAAGACCATGGATGAGCAGAGGATACCGTGTACGATTGAGCCAACTTTCCAGTATGTGTCTGACTTCCAGATATTGTATTGGCACATTATCGAGAGGGCGGATGGCAGACCCAAGGGAGATGGTTGGCAGGGACAGGAGGGGTCCACATACCCTGAGTTGATTACGAGTATCGAATACCCATCTTTCAGTTGAATTCAAGGGGTAGCTCTTTGGCACACGTGGCTCCCAGTGATCATCGATACTATACAGTGGCAGGCACAGGGCAGATTAGCATGCATCAGATTAGTTGGCAATATGTGGAGCCTATATGGTGATCACATGCAGGGACTAGAGATGAGGGCTAGAGGGATTCCATCCGTTGACAAGGCTATGCTACATGAGGTCTAGCTATGGGATGCATGGATTTAGTTGATCGATATATCACTCATGATGAGCGGAGTTGTGGCAGAAGGTGATATAGTTCACTCATGGGATGACACATGGGGGTTCATAGAGGGTTTCATCATATGGGGAGGCAGACATTCTCTGTTGTTGCACAGGTTCGGAGTTAGATTTAGATGGGTAGGCCTTGGTGCCATGGAGATGCCTAGGCAGGATGTGTCTCGCCTCTTTCATTACTCCACCATCGAGTTCCGAGAGAGCAGGATACTAACTACACATGATGGGGAGTATGACAGTCAAATTAGCACAACGTCGGCATGGTGGCACCACTGTGGGACTAGTAGGGAACTAGAGCATCACAGCTCTTCACAACTCAATAATCTTTAGGGATGCATCAACTACTTTAGGGGGAGATCATACAGATCTAATCAATGAATGAATTGAATTGATTTACAATTAGTAAAGCTCAATAAATAATACAACTGTATTTACAGAAACAACAAGTTTCTACTAAGAAAGTAGAAACAGCAAGTTTCTACTAAGAATATAGAAACAGCAAGTTTCTAACAAGAAACTGCTAATTACAATCATAGATGAGCAGTAAATACTAAAATAGCATTATTCTAATACCCTCCCTTAATGCTCAATCTATTTACAACACCTATAGACCCTCTGAATTTTACAAACTTATCAAGACCAAGAGGCTCAGTGAAGATGTCTGTTGGCTGCTCCATTGTGGGAACATATAGCAACTGAATGGATCCGTCTTCAACAACCTGTCGAATGTAGTGACAATGAGTTTCCACATGCTTTGTTCGTTCGTGGAAGACTAGATTCTTGGTGAGTTTGAGCACTCCCTGATTATCACAGAACAAGGGAGTAGGAGCTGCCTGGGAAACATGCATATCCGCAAGCATACGTTGAAGCCAAACTGCCTCGCAAGATGCCTTAACTACTCCCTGATACTCTACTTCTGTCGAGGAGAGAGCAACTGCCTGCTGCTTCTTACTAGCCCATGCGACAGCGCCGAATCCCAGACTAAAGACATACCCAGCGGTAGATTTACGGTCATCAACCGAATCAGCCCAGTCTGAATCTGTGTAACCATAGAGTGTAGGATCTGAACTCCGAGTGTACAGAAGTCCATAATCAGAAGTGCCTCTTACATACCACAGCACACACTTTGCTGCTATCCAATGATCAACCTTAGGAGTTGGCATGAAGCGTGAAATGTAGCTCACTGCAAAACTGATATCAGGTCGAGTGGCAATAATGTAGATGAGGCTGCCCACTAATTGCCTGAATAAAGTTTCATCCACAAGTGGTGAGGATGACTGAGCTGACAGTTTGAGCGTTGGTTCCATAGGAGTCGTGGTAGGTTTGCAATCCTGCATTCTGAACCTGTCCACAAGATTTCTGGCATACTTGGACTGAGAGAGAAAGGTGTTGTTCTCAGTCTACCAGACTTCCACCCTTAAACAATAATGAAGAAGTCCCAAATCTGTCATATCAAAAGTGTTGCACAAATCCTATTTGATCCCATGGATCAAATGTGTTGAATTGCCAGTAATGATAAAATCATCCACAGACAATCACAAACAAAATATCATCACCAATATGTTTGATATACAGGTTTGCATCAGATGGACCACGCTGAAAACCATGATCTGTTAGGTACTTATCAATTTTCATGTACCAAGCCCGAGGGGCTTGTTTCAAACCATAGAGTGCTTTGACTAATCTACAAACTTTCTATTCTTGACCAGCAACCTTGAATCCTGGAGGTTGCGTCATGTAGACTACTTCCTATAAGTCACCATTCAGAAAATCACTCTTTACATCCATCTGATGGACTTTCCAACTAAACTGAGCTGTTAAGGCAAGGGCAAACTGTATGGTACTCATCTTGGTTGTAGGAGCAAAGGACTCTTCATAGTCTATGCCTTCCTTCTGTGAGAATCCTCGAGAAACAACCCGAGCCTTATACTCGTCGAGGGTCCCGTCAACTTTGTATTTTACTTTATACACCCATTTGCAGCTAATGGGCTTCTTCCCTATAGGAAGATTAGAAAGGGTCCAAGTGTGATTTTTCTGAAGACTCTAGAATTCTGCTTCCATAGCCTGTTCCCACTCAAGTATACCCTTAGCCTCTGAATATGTTTGAAGCTCAAAAATACTGTGTAGGTTAGCCATAAGAGCAAAATTTACTATAGGCTGGTGTTTGCTCTTATTTCGGGAAGTTCTACCTTCAAGGAGCTCATTATCCCGGAGATCACCAATAGTTTTAGCCACCATTTAGGCCGGAGAGTAGAAGAACTAATATCAGGAGTGGGTGGAGGAAGCTCAGGAACAACAGGAGCAGCAAGAGGAGGATTATTTTCCGGAGGAAGCTCAAGTAGTGCATCAACAAATATTGTTGTTGCATCATCCCTCCCATCAGCGGGACCTAACAAAAAAAGAATATTGTGAGATTGATCCTCAGAACACTGCTCAGAAGTAGGAGACTAAAAGAATCCTTTGTCTTCATCAAACACTACATCCCGACTAAAGCTAAGACGACCAGTGTCTATATCTATCAGCCTATAGGCCTTGTGGTGGTCACTGTACCCTGTCATCATGAGTTTCTGGCTTTTGGAATCCAACTTAGAGCGCTTAGCAGCTGGAATCCAAACATATGCAACCAAGCCAAACACTTTGAGGCGACTGATCTGAGGCTTATGGCCAGACCAAACCTCTTCTGGAGTCTTCCCCTTAACAACTTGAGTAGATGATCGGTTAAGAATATAGACAACAATAAACACTGCTTCAGCCCAAAATTTGTTCAGAACACTCCTGTGTTGTAACATGGAACGAGCCATTTCAACAACCGTATGGTTGCGACGTTCGACAACATTGTTCTGCTGAGGAGTGTAGGGTGTAGTTAACTGGCGTTTGATGCCATGGGTATCACAGAAGTTGGAGAAAGCAAAAGAACAAAATTCCCCACCGTTATCTGTCCTAAGAGTTATGATATTATAGCCAGACCCTTTTTCAACTAACGACTTAAACTTCTGAAAGATACTAACTACATCAGATTTATGTTTTAAAAAGTACACCCACATCTTTCTACTGAAATCAACTACAATAAGCAAAAAATATTTGCAACCAATAACTGAAGATGTATTCATAGGACCACAAATATTAGCATGAATTAACTAGAGTATACCTTAGATGCACGCCAAAATTCTCCATCCTTGAATGAAGACTGATGTTGCTTGCCAGCCTGACAGGCGTCGCACACTCCAAACTGCTGAGTCTGAATATCAGGTAACCCTGACACAAGTCCCTCCCGAGAGAGCTGAGAGAGATACTGAATGTTTAGATGCCCATATCGTTGATGCCACAGAGTGCTGATGGGAGAAACACGAGCTGCTAGAGCCACTTCTGGAGAATCACCAGAGTCAATAAGCCTGTATAGACCATGATCCTCTAGGCCAACAAAAACCATAAGACGAGTCTCCTTGTCAATAATGGAGCACTTGTGCACACTGAACACTACATCAAGCTGAGGAGAGTTCCTCATAATCTGAATGACAGACTGCAGATTAATTTGCACACCAGGAACATAATACACATTCAGGGAGATGAGAGTGTGCCCACGAGACTGGATCTAAACTGTACCTCTGCCAACCACTGTGTACTCTTCACCTCCGTCGAATACCACGGAATCACTAAAAGGTGAGAAGTCAATAAACCAGTCACACTTGTGAGAAAAATGACGTGATGCACCAGAGTCAATGTACCAAACAGAAGACGAGGTATGATCTGAGGACCTCTTAGCCATAAAGGCGTAAATAGCAGATTCCTTCTACTCAGAATATTCTACAACATTCGCTTGTTGATAAGACCCCCCCTGCTTCTTCTGTTCAGAAGCATTCCTCTATCGGGAACCTTTCTTCATGTGGCCGAACTTGTGACAGTAATTACACTGCACATTTTTCTTTTTAGCGGGATCAGAACGCTGAGAAGAACCTTTCTGCTGAAAGGACTAAGAGGACTGATATTTGGCAACAAAAGCATTTTCTAAGGTGGTTGATGAAGCACTACTACCAAACTGTTGTTTCCAACGATCCTACTGCATGAGTTTGGTGCATAACTCTGGAAACTTCAGATCAACATTAGTGGAGGTAATGTTGAGTTTTTCTATGAAGTGCTCATAAGGTTTTGGTAGACTTTTCAGAGTGATGACTACCATATCTTCTTCCTCCATGGTTCGACCAATGGCTTCGAGCTGATCTGGAATGTCTTTAATCTTGTTAAGATGTTCCTATAAAGACATATGTTCTTCCATCATGATGGAGAACAACTGATTCTTGAGAAAAAAAGCTCTGCTCTTGTCGGATGTCTCGTGTGATTCCTTCAAATGTTGCCAGATTTCGGCAGTTGTCTTGCCCGAAGGAATCTGGAGTAACTGATCATCAGTGACAAAGAGTTTGAGAAGCATAACAGCCTCTCGATTTCGATCATCAAACTTATCTTGATCGGCACCAGTTGTACCAGGTTTGAGCTCTTTTCCCAAAACACGCTGGTCAAGACACCTATATTCAAAAATGGTCAACATTCTCTGTTTCCAGATGTTATAATTGTTGCCATTAAAGCGTTGACTGTCTTCCAACATCAGAATTGTTAGTGAGGGCATCTACACGTTTCCCAAGACAGAAAACAACAAAGGAATCCAACACGGATTGCAGATGCCGGCTGATCCGAACAAAATCTGGCAGGTGCTGGTGTAATATGAAAGAGAACCAAAATGAAAACTTCGCCCTTGCAACCAGCCTTAGTAATCTTTGCCTCCTGCTATCAAACCTGCACTAAAGAACCACCTCAACTAGGAAAAGTGACCTCCAGAAGGGTCCACTGCCACCAACAGAGCCTCCAACGCTACTAGAGATTGTGCCACAGAACTGCCTCAGGCAGTGTTACAAAGGTGAACTGTTATCACAAAGATGCCTCAAAGTTCTTCTGCTACCACAGGTAAGTATGAATAGGGTTGTTGACTCAAAGAATAACTGTGCTGCCCAAACAGTGCCAAATACCCTACAGCTGCAAAAAATGTCGTTTGTAGCCTCAGGTGAAGACGCTGCCGCAGAGGATTATGTTCAAATGGAATGTAACGTCTCGCACAGGTTTATAAAATCCACCTTGCCAAATGGTATACCTGAATTTATCATAGAATCTGTAAACTAATGCGCCACAGAGTACACAATACGCAATATCCACATGAAATCCGGCTCTTTTGCATCAACTGTACCCACTCTCAGTTGCTTTCGTCGATTTCCTGTCTCGTAGACCCAACAGAGCCGTGATCTCTCCGGAATTAGCGTCGGCAACACAATGTTCTCGATCGTGGATTCCGGTTAAGGCACACAGCAAGAGATCCTGCATCGGTGGTCGCATTTGGTCATTCAACAGCCCGCTTCTTCCCCCAAATCTCATTTTCGAATTTGACAGCGTGGTTCAGTGGTGAAGGCAGTGACGTATCAAGCAATCCACCAAGGCTCGATTCGATTGGAAGCACGAATAAACGATGGGAACCATAGGCATAAATGGTATCCCTCAGACCTGCATATAGTGCCAGCCTAGGTGTAACATTTGTGGAATTCAAAAGAAGCGCTTGATAAAAACAAAATAAATCTCCTTCAATCGCCAATCCAGTGGATCTTAATTAACTGTAAATGATTGGAATTCCAGATTAAAGAACCCAAAGTCGGAGTTATCAGCAAAATTCTTCAAAATTAAGAAATTTCGGATAGCGAATTATATCCAAAACCTTCTTTGTGGGAACATCAGCGCGTGCAATGAAACACTGGCAAATCGACCACCGCCAAATACCAGACAAAACACAGAATCCGAAAATCTTGTCCAGAACCTTTTCCCGATGACAATACTGCTCAAATACAGTAAATATCTAGTGCTCCTTCACATGCTGTGCTTTCAAACAGGATTGTTGTACGATTGAAGTTGGGTCAATGATAATACGAAAATCCAAAGTGGCACATGTAGGTTTTAACAGCAACGTGATGCTAGGAAGACATGCAAGTGTTCAAACCATAGCACAAAATTTTCCAAACGAAAATAATTTCGAAAAGAATACCTAAGATCTGATACCATAATCAATGAATGAATTGAATTGATTTACAATGAGCAGTAAAGCTCAATAAATAATACAACTGTATTTACAGAAACAAGAAGTTTCTAATAAGGAAGTAGAAACAACAAGTTTCTACTAAGAATATAGAAACAGCAAGTTTCTAACAAGAAACTGCTAATTACAATCATAGATGAGCAGTAAATACTAAAATAGCATTATTCTAATAAGATCTTGCATTGGGCTTTAGCGATACACTGATGGAGTAGGGGACCTCTGGTACTTTCACCGGGCAAGATAGTGAATGGAGCGAGGGGAGCTTCATGTTGGACAGGATTGCCTGGGATCCTGTATTGCAGGATTCTTTTATATCAGTACAGTGCAGAGGTCAGCCACGACCCAGTGGCACATCTCAGACCCTGGCACATTTTGCAGTGACAGTGGGGAGTAAAAGTTAGAGACGTTGCTTGCTTAGGCATTGCTTGAGGACAGGCGATTTTTGGTGTATTGGAGGAGCTTGCTGGATGAGGATGCCACCTGGGAGGGTGAGCACATTTTGGAGCACCCAGCTTTGAGGTTGCTTGAGGACAAGCAACATTTGGGAGGGGAGGATTGTCATGTCCCTTCTCAAACACATTTGTAACAGGGTGCTTCCACACATTTTTGCACAATTTTGGCTAAAGGAAAGAACCCAACATTTTCGACTTAGGAACTTAGGAGGAAATTCGACTTAATTTGGTTGCTAGTGGAAGGTGGGGGCCACCCACCATGGAATTCGAACTAGGCCATTTGAATGGTTTGGAGGGAATTTGAAGTGCTGGATGGAGGAGCCCACATGAGGCAAGGAAGGCCCACAAAGATAAAAGGAGGAAAGAGCTCTCATTTGGATTGATTCTTACACCTTGCAATCAAAATTACTTAAGTGTTCGCTTTGCTGTTTAGCTAAGTCAATCGGCTATTTACCCACGAATCTCTCAAGTGGGAGATTCAACCTCTACTTCGGGGGACCATCCATGCCCGCCTTAGAGAGGCAGTTCCATAAGTATTTCAGGAGTTTCAGGAGTGTGTACGGCACTACCATTCAACCACAACAGGGAGTGCGTATTTCTGGCTAGTTGGAGAATACGCAGGTGGAGTTTAGAGCTATCAGTGATCAAGAATTTGCCAAGAGGTAAGAGGATTAGGAGGGGAACAAGAGTCAGCCATTCTTGTGAGTTTTGGAGCCAAAAGAGCCAAGATCCCAGTAGTTCGATTTATTGTTACCCGAGCCCTGTGTAGAGAGCCACCACTAGGCTCACATGGGAGTTGGAGGAAGGAATTGTAGAGCTGGCCAGGAGAAGTAGGAGATCACTTGGAGGGCCATTTGAGGAGGATTGTTGAAGTTGCGAGAGCAAAGATTGACAAGATCAGTCACAACAATAGAATTCGAAATTGGAGGAGGGTCAAGCTGTGAAAGGTCAATTTTTGAAGGTTGGAACCAAGGGAAACCCTTTCTGGGTTTTGGGCAAGGATCACACTCCTGGTTTTATAGAATTTTCTGGGCAGATCTAAGGGTTCAAACAAGGGTCCTGTTTTCACCCAGGTTGTTCCCTATGACTCCCCAGGGAATACGACCGGGGTAACCACTAACCAAGCTTTGGAGTATAGGTCCTAGCCTACCTATAATCAGAGAGGGATCTCTCTTTAAGTTTTAGCTCTGTTTTGTGAAGATTTTAGGCTAGTTATAAGTTTCAGTTTTTTGTTTGAGTCTTTGGTTGTGAACTGTTGTTGTGAGAAGGGCATGAAATGTGTGAAAGATGCTAGTCCATTGGGCATATGGAGTCAGAAATCTGAGACAGTCCTGGTGCCTATGATGGAGAAAGGTTTACTGCAAGGCTAGATGGCTATTCTTAATATAAATTCTGATTAGTGAGTGAAACAGTGGGAAATGGAATTACGGACAGTGTGATAACAATCTGAACAACAATTTCTACTTAGTAGCATACATGAATTACTAAATAGTAACTGTGAAATATTCAGGGTTTATTGGAGCAGTTAAGAATTCCAATTAAACAGCTGAAGTCGTAGAAAACATTTATAGTAAAGATAGATTGAGTTCAGGGTGTCTCCATGGACAAATCCTGAGCTATTCTTTTTCTTTCTTCCTAGATTTAGAACAACATATGAGAGATGTGAGTTAAACAAATAATAAAACATTAACAGAGATAGAGAACAGTTATTATATTAAGCCATAGCACTAGAATCCTGTAGCATTCAATGGTTCCAAGACAACATGCATCAGTAAGACCCAATTACAGCCGAGTTCTCCTTTTTAACAAGAAACAACAACCCCTGCATTCTTATGCGAGGGGGAATATATACAATCGGTTTTTACAAAATATCTGAACCGCTGAGTCACTTGATAAATTAAATACGCTCACCAACTTTACAAAATAGCAGATAAGGAAGCTATTGCTGCCCTAAATATAAAATAAATAGTCTTTAATTCTGTCAGAAATCTTCTTGACGTTTGGAGGCCACTGAGTCGGTTGAGCATTCTGCATTAATGTTGAATGATGTGTCTTTATACTTTGTCATGCTGTATCTTTCTCGGCCCTGTTACCTGTAGCTATCAGTGTTTCTTTTAGTGGCCGAATCTTCCTATTGAGTTGGCTCATTCCACTCTTCTCGAGTCATAGTGTATGCATCACATTTTCTGAACATGATGACTTATGTGTTTTGATGAAAAAACTTTGATGAAAGCCTCCTGTTTATAGCAACAACTGTATCATTCTGGTCCACCACTCCTGTGTAGGCAATTGATGTCTCAAAATTGCATCTAAGGTTTCATCTGCCTCTATGTATGTGTAGAAGTTTGGAGGCACTTCAAACAAATGTCTGATCTCATTCATAATAAAAAATAAGTTCTCTACTCTATCATAGAGACTTTGCCCAGATGTTGGCCCTGTTACTTCTGAAGTACTTGATCCTTGAGTGATCTGATTGGTGGCAAATGTGTTCACCCTTTTTGCATAATTCTCATGTGATAGTAGTCTCCCAGCGCTGTTCAACAAGACAGGAGGACCTCTGCCCTGTAATGCTGCAAACCTATCCATGAATCTGTTGACTTCTGTTTGCATGTCCTGGCTTCTTCTATCGAATGTTTGTACCAGGCTTTTCAATGTGAGGACCCTCTTTATCAGCTGGATGGTTTCAGTTCTGTTGGAGATTCCTATTGCTGCCAACTGAGGACCTGTGCGGTTATTAAGAACGTTGATCATTCTGTTGGCTATCTCAGGCATACTGCCTAGAGATGCCCTTGCTCTATGGACTTCCTTCTGTGGTTTGCCTATCAGCTCCATTTGCTTATGGATAGTCTCAATATACTGCCACTGATCTGTTATTGATTGGCCAATGTTGGCCCACAGAACTGTCTTGACCTCAGCCACCACTTTGTCAAGGGTGAGCTCTTTCTCTAGCTCCTTTATCTTCTCTTTGAGAGCTTTTATTTCTCTCCCTTTTTCAGCTACATTCTGCTTGGATTTGTCATATTTTTCATTTAGCTTAGCCAAATTCTCCTTAGCTTCATTTAGCTCTCTCATCTGGGCTTCTAAGATCTTGATTTCACTCATCAACTTCTGCATATCAAGGCTCAGAGCCTGCTCTGAGGTTGGTGCTGGTGCTGATGTTGATGGAGCTGTCTGCCTTGTGGGAGGAGCAGTAGTTTGTGGGGGCTCCTCAAGGTTTATGATCTCTGGAGGGGCCTAAGAAGTTTGACCTCCTTCTTTCTGCTGTAGGGCTGCCTGCAGTGCAGCCTCTGTCTCTTCTAGCTTCCCTTGTGTTTTCACTAGCTGCTTGTGCAGTCCTACCAGCAATGTTGCTACATCCTGGTCCTGTCTTTGCTGGGCAACCTCTTATGTTTGAGGGTGAAGGGTTGCTGGGATTTTAATCATCTTTCTTAGAGCTGCAAGGTCTACATCTCTTATTTTCAGCAGTGTTTGTATGGCTTTTGGATCCTATGCGTCATGCCCAAGCTCTATGATTATATCCTCTAAAGACCTGATCCTGTTGTCTTTGGCCTGAGAGGATGCCTTCTCCAACTCCAGTTGGGCAGCTGTATTGTTTAGGCTATTTTCCAACCTATTTGCCAATAAGGTTTTATCTGCCAGTGTTGAATATACCATCTCACCCGTTTGCTTGTGAAGTTCTATTTGGTCCATAGGGTGGATGTCCTTGGCAAGAACCTCAAGGTTGGTTCTTATATAGTCTGCAGCTGACTGTGGCTGCAGCATGGTTGGAATGAAATGAATCATGGTCATTTTCCCTTCTGTTATATCGTAGGCTGACATAAGCCTCTGCTGATTGGTAGGGGCCATCTTAAGCAACTGGTTGTAGATTTGGAGTCTGAGTGGCTCATTTCTCCTTTTAATGTCAATGAATTGTGGCTTGATGCCTGTCTCATCTCTCCTTTGGTGACTTGAGGAGCTGACCTCTCCTCCAAGGGTTCTTTCTTGTTCTTGCTAAAAGGAACTGGCAGATGCCTCCATGCTCGGTGGGCACATGCCCAATGGTTGCCCAATAGGCATTTCTTCCTCTGAGAGGGGATTCATTCTCTGCCTTTTCTCCCCTTGATTTGTGGATGTGGTGAGGGGAGTCTCCTGCTCTCTATCCCTCTTCTTTCCCTTTTCTTCTTTCTGTGGAGTTTGCAGCACTGAGGCCTCCACTATATTCTCTTGCCTAGGAGGCACATTCTCTTGAGCCAGTTGCTCAGTGGATATTGGGGCTTCAGCTGTTTGTTCTTGCTGTATTGGCTGCCCATCTTTTTGCCCTTTTTCTTGTTGTTCTACTTGTTTTTCTGCTTGTTGTTCTGCTATAGGAGGTTGTTGTTCCTGCTCCATCTGCTTCCCTTTATCCTTCCTTGAATCTTGTTGAACAGTTCCGGCTGCTTGCTGCTGGGCTGTAGAGGATGAGGCAGCTGCTCCAAGTTGCCTTTGATAGGAAGAGGAAACCTGCCCACAAGTTTCCAAGTCAGCCTCTTTCTCAATATTCT